>PVJN01022737.1:0-33059 GCA_004026805.1 Lasiurus borealis | reverse complement strand
CAAATCTGGTAAAAGAAATAGACTTACAAGTCCAGGAAGCACACAGAACCCCTTATAAAAGGAATCCAAAGAGGACCACACCAAGACACATCATAATTAAAATACCAAGAGCAAAAGACAAAGAGAGAATATTAAAAGCAGCAAGAGAAAAACAGTTTATTACCTACAAGGGAGCACCCATACGACTGTCAGCTGATTTATCAACAGAAACGATGCAGGCCAGACAGGAGTGGCAAGAAATATTCAACGTGATGAATAGCAAGAAACTACAACCAAGAATAATCTATCCAGCAAAGCTAACATTCAGAATGGAAGGGCAGATAAAGAGCTTCACAGATAAGAAAAAGCTAAAGGAGGTCATCAACTCCCAACCAATGTTTTATGAAATGCTGAAGGGTACTCTTTTAGAAGAGGAAGAATAAAAAGGTAAAAGCCAATAAATTATGAGCAACAAATACATATCTATCAACAAGTGAATCTAAAAATTAAGTGAATTAAAAATTTGATCAACAGAATAAACTGGTGAATATAATAGAATCAGGAGCACAGAAAGGGCGTGGACTGATAATTCTCAGGGAGAAAGGGGTGAGGGGTGTACAGGGAGAGACTGGACAAAATCATATACCAATGGATGAGATCATTGGGAGGGAGGTAAGGGCAGAGGGAGGGGTGGGAGCTGGGTGTAGGGGTGCTATGGAGGGGAAAAAAGAGAAACAAATGTAATAATCTGAATAATAAAGATTTAAGTAAAAAAAGAAAAGAAAAGAAACCTGGGGTAGCAATACTTATATTTGACAAAATAGACCTCAAAGTGAAGACCATAACAAGAGACAAGAAAGGCCATTTCATAATTCTAAAGGAATCAGGTAAAACAGGAGGATATATTGCTAGTAAACATTTATGTACCCAATGAAGGAGCACCCAAATACATAAAAAACAAACAAACAAACTTCTGGTAAATATCATGAGAGAGAAACTGACAGCAACACAATCATAGTAGAAGACTTTCATACCCAATTAACATTACTGGATAAATCCTCTAGACAAAAAATTAGTAAAGAAACATCAATCCTAAAAGACTCACGAGATCAGATGGACTTATTTGACATTTTTAGAATATTCCATCCCAAAACTACAGAATATACATTCTTCTTAAGCTCACATGAGACATTTTCAAAGATAGACCATATATTGGGACATAGGAAAATCTCTTCAAATCAAAGAGGACTGAAATTATATCAAACATCTTCTCAGATCATAAGGGCATAAAGTTAGAAATTAATTACAATAAAATATCATGAAAATTCAAACACTTGGAGGCTGAATAGCATACTATTAAACATTGAGTGGTTTACCAAAGAGATCAAAGAAGAAAAAAAAAATCCTGGAAACAAACAACAATGAAAATAAAACAAACTAAAATATTTGGGAAACAGTAAAAGCAATCCTGAGGGAAGAGTTCATATGATTAAAGGCCTAACTCAAAAAAACAAGAAAAAAATGGTCATAAACCATATAACTCTGCAACTTGAAGATTAGAAAAAGAGCAACAAGAAAAGCCCGGGGTGAGCAGAAGGAAGGCAATAATAAAGACCAGAATGGAAATAAATAAACCTATATGTATCCAAAATAGGAACATATAAATAAAAAAGCTCTTGGTGGACGTAAAGGGACTGATGGACAGCAATTGAGTCATAGTAGGGGAGTTTAACATGCCACTATCTTCTATGCATATATATTTCATAAAATACTATTAACCAGGAAACAGCAATCTTAAATAACACATTAGATCAAATGGATTTAATTGATATTTATAGAATATTTAATTACAGGACAAAGCAGCAGAATATACATTCTTCTTAAGTGCACATGGGACATTCTCAAAGACAGACTATATGTTGGGACACAAAAGAACATCTAAATCACATCCAGTATGTTCTTTGACTGCAACAGCATGAAACTAGAAATTAGCCACACACAAAAAAACACCTCAAAAAAATTAAAACACACTGAGGCTAAATAGCATGGTATTAAACAATGAATAAGTTACCAATGAGATTAAGAAAGAAAAACAATTACCCAGAAACAAATGAAAATGAACACACATTCCAAAAATTTAAGAGATACAGGGAAAGAAGTCTTAAAAGTAAAGGTCAAAGCATTACAGGCCTAACTTGAGAAGGAAGAAAGACTTCAAGTACAAAATCTAATCCTACAAATAAAAGAATTATAAAAAGAACAGAAGGAAAATGCCCACTGTAAGTAGTGGGAAGGAAATAATCAAAATCTGAGCAGAAATAAATGACACAGAGATTAAAATAAAAATATCAACAAAACCAAGAGCTGGTTCTCTGAAAAGAAACACTGATGAACCTTTAACTAGATTAATCAAGAATGAAAGATAGAGGACCCACATAAATAAAATCAAAAATGAAAGAGGTGCTATTACAACTGACATCACAGAAATACAAAGGATTTTAAGAAAATATTATGAACAACTATATGCTGACAAATTGGACAACCGAGGTGAAAGGAACAAATTCCTAGAAACATACAATCTTACAAAACTGAAATCAGGAAGATGCAGAACTAAAAGCAACTAATGAAATCCAGATAGTGATGAAAACAAGAAATAACACAAACAAAAAACAACCCCCACTCCAAAAAAAAACAAAACAAAACAAAAACAAAAACAAACAAACAAGCAAAAACAAAGAAACTGCCAGCAAACCAAAGTCCTAGACCAGATGGCTTCACAGGGGAGTTTTACCAAACATTCAAAGAACTAATACCTATCCTCCTCAATCTATTACCAAAAAATCCAAATGGAGGGAAGAATACCAAACTCTTTTTATGATGCCAGCATTATTCTAATTCTGAAATCATATAAAGACACCTCAAAGAGCCCAATTGACATGGCTCAGTGGTTGAACATCTACCTATGAACCAGGAGGTGATGGTTCGATTCCCAGTCAGGGTACTTGCAGTGATTGCAATCTCAATACCTGGTGTGGGGCATGCAGGAGGCAACTGATCACTGATTCTCTTTCATCATTGATGTTTCTATCTATCTCTCTATCTCTCACTCTCTGAATCAATAAAAATATATTTTTAAAAAAGAAAGAAAATCAGAGTCCAGTATCCCTGATGACTACAAATGCAAAAATCCTTAATAAAATATTAGGAAATCACATCCAGCAGTACATTGAAAAGACGATACACCATGACCAAATGGGACTTATTCTGGTGATGCAAGGCTGTTACAATATTCACAAATCAAACAATGTGATACATCACATAAACAACAAAAAAGATAAAAGTCACATGATCATATCAATAGAAGCAGAAAAAGCACTCAATAAAACCCAGCACCCATTTATGATAAAAACTCTCAGCAAAGTGGGAACAGATAATAAAGGCCATTTATGACAAATCTACAACCTATATCATATTCAACGGTCAAAAGCTAAAAGTGTTTCCCTTAAAATCATAGGGGAAACCTTTCACCACTCTTATTCAACACTAGAGGCCTGGTGCACAAAATTCATGCCACAGGCCTGTGGGGTGTTGTCCCTCAGCCCAGCCTGCATTGTCTCCAATCTGAGACACCTTGGGGGGCATCCGACTACTGGTTTAAACCCAATCCCTCTCACAATCCGAAACTGCTGGCTCCTAATTACTTGCCTACTTGCCTGATTGCCCATAACCACTCTGCCTGCCAGCCTGATAGCCCCTAACTGCTCCCCTGCTGCCCCAATCTCTTCTAATTGCCCTCCCATGCTAGCCTGATCGCCCCCAACTGCCTTCCCCTGTGGGACTGAGGAGACTGAGGCTGGATGCTGCAGGGACTGGGTGAGGAAAGGATGAGAGGACTGGGGGACTAAGGTTTGTTGAGGCAGGCTGAGGGGACTGGGGGACTCTGGCTGGATGAGGCGGGGCTGAGGGGTCTGGGGGAGTGAGGCTGGATGAGGCAGGGTTGAGGGGACTGGGTGACACTATTTTGTGAGGGTGAGATGGTCAATTAGCATATTCCCTCTTTATTAGATAGTATGGAACTGGAAGTTCTAGCCACAGCAATCAGAAAAGAAGAAGAAATAAAAGGCATCCAGAATGGAAAGGAGGAAAAATTGTCATTATTCACAGATGACATGATATTGAATATTAAAAACTCTAAAGATTCCTCCAAATAACTAGCTCTAATAAATTAATTTGGCAACACAGAAGGATACAAAATTAATGTCATTTTTTATAATCCAAAAATGAACTCCCATAAAGAGAAACTAAGAAAAAAAAAATACCATTTACTATTGCAACAAAAAAATAAGGTACATATCAATAAATTTAATGAAGGATTTTACGTAAAAGACCTATACTTAAAAAATTATAGGACACTACAAAGAAATTGAAGAAAATACAAATAAATGGAAGCATAGACTCTGTTCCTGTATTGAAAGAATTAACATTAAAATGTCCTTACTATCCAAAGCAATCCATAGATTCAATGCAATTAAAATATCAACAGCATATTTCACATATCTAGAAAAAACAATCCAAAAATGTATATGCAAAAAAAAAAAAAGATCACAAATAGCTACAGCACTCTTGAAAAAGAAGAGCAAAGTTAGAGGTATCACAATACTGAATATCAAACTATACAACAAGGCCATTATAATCAAAGGAATCTGGTACAGGCATAAAAACAGGCATATAGACAAAAACAAACAAACAAACAAACCTAAGAAAACAGAATGGAGAGCCCAGAAACTAAGCTATGTCTCTATGGACAATTAATATTTGACAAAAGAGGCAGCAGTAGTCAGTCTCCAAAATAAATGGTGCTGGGAAAATTGGAAAGTTACATGAAAAAAAATGACAGTAGACCACTAATTTACACTATACACAAGAATAAACTCAAAGTGAGTAAAAGACTTCAATGTCAGTTGTGAAACAATTAAAATCCTATAAGAAAATATAGCCAGCAAAATCTAAGACATCTTTCATAGAAAGATCTTTACAGATACATCTTCTAAAACACAGGAAACTAAGGAGAAAATAAACAAATGGGACTACATAAAAATAAAAAGCTTCTGCACTGCAAAAAGAAACCATCAACAAAATAAAAAGATAACCCACCGTATAGGAGAACATATTTGCCAATTATATGTCTGATAAGGGATTAATTTCCAAACTATATGAAGAACACATAAAACTTAACAACAGGAAGATACAGAAATTCTATGAAGAAATAGGCATAGGACCTGAACAGACACTTTTACAGAAGCTAAACAAATGAAAAAAATACTCACTGTCATTAAACATTAGAGAGATGCAAATTAAAACACAAAGACATATCAACTCACAGCTGTCAGAATGGCTACCATCAATAAATCAACAAACAGCAAGTGCTGAGGACAATATGTAGAAAAGGGAACTTGGGTGTACCATTGCTGGGGAAAGCAGAATGGTTCAGGACTGAGGTAAAGTTTATGGAGTCTCCTCAAAAAATTAAAAGTGGAACTACCTTATGACCCAGTAATCCAACTTCTGGGAAGATATCCTAAAAATTCTCAAACACCAATCAGAAATAATAAATGCACGACTATCTTTGCAGCAAAATTTAAATTAGATGAAATCTGGAAAAAAGCCCAAGCGTGCATCAGTAGCAGAATGGACAAAAAAAAAAAAGAAAAGAAAAGAAAAAACAACAAAAAACCTGCAGAATATTTATACAATGAAATATTATGCAGATATCTCATCCAAAGATATCTTACCCATTGAGGCAGCATGGAGGAACCTGGAGATTATTATGCAAAGTGTAATAAGCCAGTCAGAGAAAAATACAAATATCACATGATCTCACTTATATGTGGAAGCTAATGAACAAAATTAACTGACAAACAAAATAGAACTGGAGAGTCTCGGGAGAGGAATCAAGATGGCGGCACAGGTGAACACCTAAACTGCTACCTTGCACAACAATTTCAAAACAACAACTAAAAGACAGAACGGACATCAACCAGACCAACGGGAAATTTGGCTGAGTGGAAATTCTACAACTGGAAGGAAAGAGAGGGGAACAGAGACTCAGAGGAGCTGCAAAAAGCTGAGGTACGAAGATGCGGACATGGAGAGAGCAAGCGCCAGAGTGCCTGGCTAGCTTCCTCTGGCAGGAAGGAGGTGGAGACTCCCAACTGCACTGAACCCCTTATCCTATGGAACTAAACCCTAGGTCTGGGTGAGACTCATATGGGGGAATTTGGACTGTGAAATGGAGAAGTGCACAGAAATTTAGGGGGGCCGCGAAAGGGCAGAAGTCTGAGGGTGTGCACAGCACTGCGCACAGAAGACGGACTGCTGATTATACCACTGGCTTTTTCTAGTGAGCAGGAGACTAAGCCTCCCAACTGTGACATTTCTAACTCCAATGAACCCCAGTTTTGGGCGAGACCCTGGGGACCCAGAATCATACGGGTCCTAGAGGGCAGAGGAGCCAGAAAAGCAGCAGTCTAGAGCCACGTGCGCACATACACATAGGGAAGGCTTCAGTGATTAGTGAGAGACATGTGAGAACCAGAGGCAGTGTAGGGCAGGGCTGACTGGAAAGCAAGGGAATCCGCTAAACTCTGAGACTCCACCCCACCCAAGCTCAACAAAGAGTCGTTTACAGTTTTGAAAGTCTTGTATCATAAGGCTGATTCCAACACAGAAGTTACCCAAGCATAGTGAAAATGTGGAGACAAAGGAACATATCAAAAATAAAAGAAATGGAGGAAAACAAATGACTGAATATAGAGTTCAAAACCATGGTTACAGCGTTTTTCAAGAATTTCCTAGAAAAAATGGATAAACCCACTATATGGGAGAACATATTTGCAATTGTTATCACTGATAAAGGTTTAATCTCCAACATCTACAGCCAACTTATACAACTTAATAAAAGATAAAAGATCCAATAAAAAAGTTGGGCAATGGACCGAAAAAAGAACATTTTTGAAAGACGACAGAAGGAAGACAAAGATGCACATGAAAACATGCTCAAAGTCACTAGTTATCTGAGAGATGCAAATCAAAACGACAATATGATACCATCTCACACCTGTCAGAATGCCAATCATTAACAAATCAACATCGACAAGTGTTGGTGAGGATGCTGAAAAAAGAAACCCTAGTACACTGCTAGTGGGAATGCAGACTGGTGCAGCCACTGTGGAGACCAGTATGGAATTTCTTCCAAAAACTAAAAATGGAAGTCCCATTTGACCCAGCAATCCCACTCTTAGGAATGTATTCTAATAAACTAGAAACACCAATCAGAAAGGATTAATACACCCCTAAGTTCACAGCAGCACAATTTACAATAGCTACAATTTGGAAACAGCTTAGGTGCCTGTCAGCAGA
This sequence comes from Lasiurus borealis, assembly GCA_004026805.1. NCBI lineage: Eukaryota > Metazoa > Chordata > Mammalia > Chiroptera > Vespertilionidae > Lasiurus > Lasiurus borealis. Next base: position 25,661 of record PVJN01022737.1, on the reverse strand, counting down.
TGAGTGGATCAGAAAACTATGGTACATCTACACAATGGAATTCTATGCTGCCATTAAGAAGAAGTAATTCTTACCATTTGCAGCAACCTGGATGGAACTGCAGAGCCTTATGATAAGTGAAATAAGCCAGTCAATGAAGGAGAAACACCACATGATCTCACTCATTTGTGGATAATAAAGAACATTATATACTGATGAACAAAAAGATAGATACAGAGGCAGTAACGTATCAAACAGACTGTCAAATTTCAGCAGGACTGTTAAGGAGAGGTAGGGTAGATAAAAGATCAACCAAAAGAATTGTATGCATGCATATAAGCATAACCAATGAACACAAGACACCAGGCGTTTAGGGTATACCTGGGGGAGGGGGGATGGCAATGGGAAGATATGTATACATGTAACACATCAATAAAAAAATGTAAAAAAAAGTAAAAGTAGGAAAAAAAAAAACAACATGGATACATTTAATGAGACCCAAGAGGTGAAAAAGGACCAACTGGAAATTAAACAAACACTGACTGAAATAAAAAAAATATTATACAAACACCTAGCAGTAGACTAGAGGAAGGCAAGAATCCAGTCAAAAATTTGAAATATAAAGAAGCAGAAAACACTCAACTGGAAAAGCAAGAAGAGAAAAGAATCCAAACATATGAAGATAATGTAAGGAGCCTCTGGAACAGCTTTAAGCGTACCAATATCAGAATAATGGGGTGCCAGAAGAAGAGAGAGAGCAGGATAATGAAAACCGACTTAAAGAAATAATGACTGAAAACTTCCCACATCTGGTGAAAGAAAAAGACTTACAAGTCCAGGAAGTGCACAAAACCTCAAATAAGAGGAATCCAAAGAGGACCAAACCAAAACACATAATAATTAAAATACTAAGAGCAAAAGACAAACAGAGAATATTAAAAGCAGCCAGAGAAAAACAGTTCATTACTTACAAGGGAGCACCCATAAGATTATCAGCCGATTTCTCAACAGAGACTATGCAGGCCAGACAGGAGTGGCAAAAACATTCAACGTGATGAATAGCAAGAACCTACAACCAAGAATACTCTATCCGGCAAAGCCATCATTCAGAATTGAAGCGCAAGTAAAGAGCTTCATAGATAACAAAAAGCCTTCGGACTTCATCAACACCAAACCACTACATTGGTACCTCGAGATACGAGTTTAATTCGTTCCATAACCTTGAGGCGTGGGAAACTATGAGATGCTTGAGTTGCGGTAAACTGGTGGGTCGTGTGCAGCCGGCCGATCTGTGCGATTACTCCTATCCCAAATGTTGCTTGTATTTTAAAGCAAAAATCGCTCGCTCGACAGCTCATATCTCAAAAATCTCGTATGTTAGGGCACTCATATCTCGAGGTACCACTGTATTATATGAAATGCTGAAAGGTAGTCTTTAAGAAGAGGAAGAAGAAAAAGGTAAAGATAAAAATTATGAACAACAAATACATATCTATCAAGTGAGTCTAAAAATTAAGTGAATTAAAAATCTGATCAAAAGAATATATGATGATGAATATAATAGAATCAGAAGCACAGAAAGGGAGTGGACTAACAATTCTCTGGGGAAAAGGGGTGAGGGGGGTGCAAAGAGATACTGGAATAAAATCATATACCTATGGATGAGGTCAATGCAGGGGAAGGTAACGATAGAGGGTAGGATGAGAGCCAGGTTGACGTTAGCTATGAAGGGAAAAAAACAACAAATGTAATAATCTGAACAATAAAGATTTAATTAAAAAATGAAATAAAAAACAAAAACAAAATAGAACTGGAGACATGGATAAATGGTATAAACTGACAGATGGGAGGGGAGTGGGTGGAGCAGATGGGATGACAGAAGGTGAAGAGAATGGGCAAAAAACATATATGCACTGACCATGGACACAGACAACAATGTGGTGAGGTCTAGAGGTTGAGGAGGGCAAGTTTTGGGTAGTGGTAGACAAATGGGGAGAAAATAGGGAACATCAGTAATAACATCAACAATTTTTAAAAAGTTACTCAAAACAACAAAAATTATGACTCGCTGAAGGCTCAAATGGTCATTAGAATTTATTAGCAATAGTTCATGAAAAAACAAATGGCAGCAGAATAGACAGATGTGTCTCGAGCCTTGTCCTGGAGAAGAAAAAGGAAACAGCTGAAGGTCACATGGGGAGTGACTGTTGGTGAGGTGAGGGACAACTATACTGCAGGAGAAGGTGGGGGACTGCTGGATGGGGCTCTCCTGACCGGGCAGGCCCTACAGCTGCTGGGTCCCCTTCCAGAGCCACTAGCATGAACGCAGAGACTGCGCATTCTTGATGGGGTAGGTGAATGTTATCAGAACCCTGAGAAACCACAACTGTGGTACCCACTGAGCAGCTACAAACCCCAGAACACCAGTCCCCAAGTGGTGCAAACACGTAGATTCAGAGGAGCTCTACACTCCATGACGGAAAGGTCAGATTTCGCCTGGGATGGGGAGATAGAGAACTACATAACCAGACACCCAGAGAATAGAGACCATGGGAAGACAGAAAAAGAACCCACATATGAGAGAAAATCTGGCATCACTGGAAAAGGAAATAAATGAAATGAAGGCAAGCCACATGTCAGAGAAAGAATTCAGAGAAATGGACAAAAGGTGGCTAAAGAGAATGGAACACAAATTCGACAATAAGAGTAAGAATCAAGGGGAAATAAAGAAGAAAGCAAGGAATTAAAAGAGGACTACACCAAGACACATCATAATTAAAATACCAAGAGCAAAAGACAAAGATAGAATATTAAAAGCAGCAAGACAAAAACAGTTAATTACCTACAAGGGAGCACCCATACGATTGTCAGCTGCTTTCTCAACAGAAACGATGCAGGCCAGACTGGGTTGGCAAGAAATATTCAACGTGATGAATAGCAAGTACCTACAATCAGGAATACTCTACCCAGCAAAGCTATCATTCAGAATTAAAGGGCAGATAAAGACCTTCACAGATAAGAAAAAGCTAAAGGAGTTCATCAATTCCAAACCAGTATTATATGAAATGCTGAAAGGTACTCTTTTAGAAGAGGAAGAAGAAAAAGGTAAAAGATAAAAAAATTATAAAGAACAAATACATATCTATCAACAAGTGAATCTAAAAATTAAGGTAATTAAAAATCTGATCAACAGAATAAACTGGTGAATATAATAGAATCAGGAGCACAGAAAGGGATTGGACTGATAATTCTCAGGGGGAAAGGGGTGAGGGGTGTACAGGGAGAGACTGGACAAAAATCATACATCTATGGATGAGGTCAATGGGAGGGAGGTAAGGATAGAGGGAGGGGTGGGATCTGGGTGGAGGGGAGCTATGGAGGGGAAAAAAGAGAAACAAATGTAATGATGTGAATAATAAAAATTTAATTTTAAAAAAGAAAACTTTAGTATATCTACACAATGGAATACTATTCTGCCATGAAAAAGAAGAAATTCTTACCATTTTTAGCAACCTGGATGGAAATGTAGAGCATTATGATAAGTGAAATAAGCCAGTCATTGAAAGAGAAATACCACATGATCCCACTCATCTGTGGATAATAAATAACCGTATAAACTGATGAACAAAAAGATAGATACAGAGGCAGTAAAGCATCAAACAGACTGAAATTACAGCAGGAAGTTTAGGGAGAAGTAGTGTAGATAAGAGAATAACAGAAGGACTTGTAAGCATGCCTATAAGCATAACTAATGAATGTAAGACACTGGGGGAGCGTGGGGGAGGGCATGTATGGAAGTGAGTGGGGCAATGGAAGATATATACATATGTATTACATAATAAAAAAATGGGAAAAAAAGAAAACAAAAAAAGTAAAAAAAGAATTTTTAGCAATAAAGTATTTTTAAATTTATATATATATTAAGACATGTTTTGTTATATACTTAATTGTCTATAATATAATGTAATCTTAACTTTTATATGCATTGGAAAACCAAAAAATTTGTCACATGTTTTATTGTAATATTTCATTTTATTGCAGTACTCTGGAGCAAAACCTAAAATATCTCTCAGGTATAGCTGTATAAAAGATGGTGCTTTATTTAATATGCCCCTTTTGACTTCTTTTGTTGTCTGTTCTCAATTAATTTTTGTTATCTGTTATCTATTAATTTATTAATATTTGAAAAAATATTTTTCAGCTTCAGTAAGTTCCTCAAGAAACAAATTCTTTCTTCTTTATTTTCTGGAACACCAAGTATATTTGTTCTGCAATTTCCTTTTTCAACCTATAAAAGGACTCCTTATATCTAATATTAATGCCTAACTTTATATTCATACTATTCACACTCTTCCCCATTTTATAAGATCAAAATGTTCCTAACCAGGCAGACACCATGTCAGAAATATCTGTTGATCCACCTAGTAACTCAGCAACAGAATGCTCATAAAAGAAGCAGATCTCAGAGGAAGGATTCATCTTGTCATTTTTTTATTTGAGGTTTTTAATTAAATTCATTGGGGTGACATTGGTTAATAAAATTATATAGGTTTCAAGTATACAATTCTTTAATACATCATCTGTACATTGCATTGTGTATTCACCAACCAAAGTTTTTGATGTGCCGTCCAAATTTCAAATTAAAACAAACCCAGTTTCAATTTTATTGAATATAATTTTGGAACTTGAAAAATAGCATTTGTTTATCTCTACCAGAATTGAGCACAGATGCCAATTAATACACTGCTCGTTTTGAGATGTCTGGTTGTAAGGTGATGGGTATCAAGTGAAAATAACATTCCTTTAGCGATTCCTACTCTCAAAGGTATGCTGAGAGGGGAAACAAATGATTGGAAAATGCAATGTGGCATAGTCATCTGAGTCAAAGTTGTAAGTTGAGGAAGATATCCCATATTATATGGCAAATTGGGAATTTTCAGTCAGCCAAATGGACAAATAATCTGAGGATGAGCTAGTTAATTGGAAATTACTCCTATGAAAAGCAATGGTAAAGTATAAAAGTGAACTGGAATGATACAGGCATCTTATACTACTAATTAATGACCAAATAACTATTACAAACCAACTAAATGTAAAAATAATTTTTAACATTTTCTAAACCTAGATCAAAACTTTCTAATAGACTATGAATTCCTTGAGAGAAGATTGGCTTATGCTTCATCTTTCTAACTCTCAAATCATCTAGCATAGTAGATTCCAGGTAGTACAGGTGTACCGGTTAATAATGAGGATTTTTTAATCGAAGAAAATATGGTAATTGCAAGAAAAACATCAAAAGTGCTTTATTCAAAGTAATGTCTATTGCTAGCTACACATATCCCCATCTTTCAGGTAACTTGTGGATACCATCCCAAAAGAACTTTTCTTGTTTTGAAGCAAACCATTCAGAGACCCAATTTCCCACTTCTTCATATGTTTTGAAGTGCTGTTCAGAAAGTGCATGTGTTATCAATTGGAACAATTGGTAATCTAAAGGAGCAAGGTCTGGTGAATATAAGGGGTGGGTTAGTACTTCCAAGGCAAGATCTTTGAACGTATCTTTAACTGATTTTGAAGTGTGTGATAGTGTGTTATCATGAAGCAAAATTACTTTGCCATGTCTTCTGGAACATTCTGGTTGTTTCATGATCAAAGCATGGTTCAAATTCATTATTTGTTGTTGGTAGCGATCAGTATTAATGGTTTCACCTGGTTTTAGAAGTTCATAATACACCACACCTTCCTGATCCCACCAAACACAGCATTGTTTTCTTTCCGAAGCAATTTGGCCTTGCAGTCAATGTTGATGGCTGACCTGCATCAACCCATGATTTTGTGTGTTTGGGATTCTCAAAATAAATCCACTTTTTATTGCCAGTCACAATTCGATGCAAAAAAGACTTTCTTTCATGTCATTGAATCAACCTTTTACTCATGACTTCTCACTTTTCCATTTGTCTTTCCTTCAGTTGATGTGGTACCCATTTTCCTTCCTTTAAAATTTTTCCCACTGCTTGTAAACAATCAGAAATTGTTTGCTGAGCAACATTTAATCTTTCTGCAAGTTGTTACTGAATTTGACACACATCTTCATCCAATAATGATTATAATTGTTGGTCTTCAAACTTTTTTAGTTGACCTAGACATTCTTTGTCTTTCACATCGAAATAATCATTTTTAAAGCATTTAAACCAGCGTTCATAAGTATCTTGATATGGAGCATGTTCACCATAAGCTTCCCAAAGTATTCAGCAGCACTTTTTTTCAAAATAAAGTAATGAATTATAACTTCCCACAAATGACATTTTTTTGGCATGAAATTTGACATTTTTAAGTGTAAAAATATCTATGATGTTAACACCTTCAGCAAATTTGACATGAAGTTTTGAAGCTTGTTGTCAGAACAACAAAATAGCATACATATCAAATTGCATATGTATCAACATATGTGTAACTCCATCTATTGAAAAAATTCCACATTATTAACCAGTACACCTGATATAAAGGTTTATAGATATATGCATCTGTATCTCTACATCATGTATATACTAGAGTCCCAATGCACGACATTCGTGCACTTGGGAGGAGGAGGGGACCCTCAGTCCGGCCTGTACCCTTTTGCAGTCCAGGAGCCCTTGGGGAGCAGGCCTAAGTTGGCAATTGGACATCCTTAGCACTGCTGCAGAGGCAGGAGAGGCTCCTCGACCAACTGTCAGCCCAGCTTGTGGATGAGCAGCGCACCCGCTGTGGGAGTGCACTGATCACCTGGGGCAGCTCCTGCATTGAGCGTCTGCCCCTGGTAGTCCAGGGCACATCACAGTAACCAGTCATTACACTGTTCTGTTGATTTGCATATTACTCTTTTATTTTTATAGGATATGTATATAGATATATGCATCTATATGTATATATTATCTATATACTAGAAACCTAGTGCACGAATTTGTGCGTGGGTAGGGTCCCTAGGCCTGGCTGGTGATCAGGGCTGATCAGGTTCCTCGCCTATCTGCCTCCCCTCCTCTTTCCCTCGCCACCCGCATGCTACCCCGACCTCCCCACTTCCTCCGTCCCTGGCTCCCTAATTAATGTTGTGAACAAATGAAGCCAGCTTGTAACAAAGAGAAATGGGGATATATTAAAATTCATGCATACTATTCTTTATTCCCCTTTTGCATCACTCCTATTTCTAATCTATAAATTTCTTCCTTAAACTAAATTAGAACAAGGAATAAATGTAAAGGATTCAGTATATGAGTTATATTAATGCTTGCAGGCATTAGATATTATTGTACTCTGGAATTCAAATAATTTGGGACAAAGAAACATATTTATGGACCCTCCAAAAATTCAGTCATTTTAGGATAATTCACTATTAAATCTTATCAATCTCATAATTAAACTCTTAAACAGAAATATAGAAGCCCCAAATTTACTTGATGATTGAATCAACAAAGACATGTAAATGAAATTTGCTGTAAGGAACATATGGTGTCACCTGGGTACTAGACTTATTGGGGTGATTATTTCATAAGGTATATCAAAGTTTAACCACTATGTTATACATATGAAACAAATATATTTTGCATGTCAACTGTAACTGAAAAGTAATTTACAAAAGAAAAGTATAACAGTTAAGTATATTCTGCACAAGGAAGTCTAAAGTATTCAAAACATTACATAATAATAAAGGAAATTATTATGAGATACACTAGTAATTACCAAATTACTTCTTTCTACTCTACTTTCCAAGGAGAATAATGTTCCTGGCTTTCCCTTAATATAAAATATGGGTAACAAGTTAATACTGATTTGAGCATATATCCATAACTTACTATTAAGCACTTAACGTGTTTGTAGCTGCAAAAGAAAAAAAAAGACTTGTATGATTTGAGAACACTTATTTCTGGTCTATTAGATTGTTTACAGTGATGGATAGGAGGCTTGGGGACATTGTCTAAGGCACTTGGATAAGCACTAGGTTTGAAGACTATTACTGTATTTTCTAGAAAATGGTTATGACAAATTAAAGTTTGAAGGGAGTATCCATGGTCTGTGTAGGTGTGTGTGAGCGGGAGGGAGAAGGAGGGGGAGAGCGATATCTAAACTCTGATTACCTGAAAGCTTGAGTCCTCGTTCCCCTACTTGGGTGTCATATCCATGTGGCATTCGAAGAATTGCATCATGGAGTCCAGCTAATTTTGCCACTGCATACACATCCTCAGGTGAAGCACTGATGTTTCCATATAACAGGTTGTAGTAAATGGTATTATGGAAGAGGACAGCATCCTGGAGTAGACACACACACACACATACACACACACTTATGTTCATTATAAAGATTATTAAAATAACAGTAAAGACATAAAGGCATAAAGAGTAAAACATGATAACCCTCCAAATCACCCTCCTGCTACATCCTTGCAATTCCATTTCCCTTCCCAGAGATAATCACCATTAGCAATTTGCTGTGTATTATTGCTGATTTTTTCCAATCCATTTACAGACCTAAACATAACACTTTTTTTTTCAACACAAATGGTGACATATGTATTATTTTGCAAATTGTTTTTTTCACTTAACACATCCTGGAGATTGTATATATCAGAAAGAGAAACCTACTTCATTCTTTTTAACAGTTGTGTAATACTAAAGGTACATCATAGTTTGTTTATCCATTCCTCTATTGATGGATATTAATGTAGTTTCTAAATTGTCACTACAAAGAATGTTGAAATATTGTATATATGACTTTGTGTACCCATGTATTTCTTCCTGTAAGAAGGATTCCTATAAGTAGACTGAGTTGAAAGGTAATCATATGTTTATCCATTGATAGTATTGCCTGACAGTCTTAAAATGCTGACAAGTATACGTTCCAACCAATAGTGTATCAGAGTGCCAAGTCTCCATATGCTCAGCAATCCTGGATATTAGTAAGTTTTTGCTGATGCTATTTTAAACCAAAAAATATGCTTTTGGTTTAAATTAGCATTTCCCAAATTTATAGTGAGGTAGAAAATCTTTACAAAAACATATGTTTCTCAAAGCTTTTAAATTGAACTCAAAAGAAAGAAAACAAAAAAAATATGAAAGTTCACTGCAAACATTCATTTGTTATTTCAATTTATTCTGACATAGCAAACTAAACCTAATTTAATTAAAGCATCCATCTCCCACTTCTCTTCAAGACTCTAAGTGATTGGAAGGCAATAGTAAGATGAAATAAAATGACTCCATTAGTTCAAATTAACAAAAGCACTCAATTAAAACTTCTTTAACATCATAATCAGAATTTTAGATATTATTTAAATAATATTTTAACCATTTACATTTCTACTACTAATATAAAATATTACTTTTATTAAGTTGGAAATTAAACCAAATGAGCTTAAAGTTCTATAAAGAGAAAATACTTATTTTTAAATACTTTATATTCAGAAAAAAATTTGACAAATGCTAACTGGAAACTTTGAAAATACAAAAATTAAGATAAAATAAAAATGAATGAAATAACCTATAATCCAGCAATAACTACTATTATCCAAATGTTTCTCCTATCTTTTTTCTCTACTGACATGTATTCATTTAATATTTAAAATTTTGTTTTTTTGGTATCCTCTTTTTCAACAAACTTTGTATCTGAGTATTTTGCCAACACCCAATATTCTTTAAAAACCTGGTATTTACAAATGGCTGTATGGCATTTGATACTATGATAATTTAACCATCTACTTATTATTAGACACTTATATTGTTTCTAACTTCTGCTATTATAAATACTGCTGTAATGAGTATATTTGCATATAAAAATCTGTTCCCATCTGTTCATTTCCTTACTAAAACTTCCTAGGGGCAGAATTATTGAAATAAAGGGTGTGAATATTTTTCAGGCTCTTGACATATATTGCCAATTTGCTCATGAGAAAAGCTGTATACTTTCACTAGCAAAACAAGAGACTGGCCATTTAATTCAGATCCCTGACCAAGCTGAATGCCATGAATTTTAAAATCCTTGACAATCTGGTTGTTAAGTAAAAAATGGCATTCCATGGTTGATTTAATTTATATTGCTAAGGCCTCCAATGAGGATGAACATCTCTTTCCTTTATTGACCACATATATTAATCCTTAATGAATAAAATGTTTTATTTTTCAAGAGAATGGCTGGAATCTCGTTATACATAGTTATATGGATAAGGACAATGAGCTCTAAGTAGGAAGAGCACATAATTCAGTTTATTTGATATACAGTTTAGGTCAGTGTTTTCCAACATATAGTTTATGAATATCTGTATCAGAATCAACTAGGTGGTATATTAAAAAACATAGGTTTAAAAAAATTAAAATTAAAAAATTATAAAAACATAGGTTTCTCGGCGCCATATTGCAATCCTAAATGAGAACCAAAGTGTGTGAGAGAGAGTGCTGGCATTTCAATAATCTCCCTAGGTGATTCATACATACTAGCATTTGGGATTCTCAGTGAAAGGGAGGACAAAGCGGAATGGAATGTGTCAGATCACTTGGGGACCTTTTACAAGTTACACATCCTTGTCTGATCCCTTTTCTATAGTTCTCCCAGGGAATCTGATTCTGATTCTAGGCTGAAACTTATTCCCAGGTCTCTCTATTGACTGTCAGCATAAGAAAAACTCACATCCTATAAAAGCTATCTCCTTCTTGTCTTCTAAACTTACTCTGGCTCTACTTGTCCCTTCCACCCCTCCCCACTTCACTCCAAAGTCATTCAGCAAATACTTGTTAAATGCTTACTATGGGTCAGGAACTGTGCTTGGTACTGAAGGGACAATGATGAACATGGCATGCAAACTTGATGTTGGCAGCCAAATTGCTTTGTAATTTTTATAAATTTACTATATCTAAAACTATTCAAAATTACAATAATAGTTTTCACTTACTGAACAATTGCATAATGAATATTGTGCTTGGTGCTTTACACATATTATCTCTAATCTTTAATAATTCTATCCTATAAGAGAAATAGTATTTTGTTTTATAGATGAGAAAACTGAGGCCAAAACCACAGAATTTATAAGGGTTAGAACTGAGTTAGAATCAGGTTCTGTTTGATAACAGTGTTGGCTTTTTCCTCTATATTACTCTGTCTTTCTAAGGCTTAAAAAAAATCTTTCCATCTTGCAGATATTCCATTTATTTTTTTCCCCAGTCTTTTTGGTAACAGAATTTGATCTACAGGGCTTAATGTTTCCTAATTAGAACATATTGACTCCTTGGATTCAAATTAGTCTGGGAAAAGAGCCACCAACCCAATAAATCTTCCACCAAGTAGTTTTCTTCTTTCATTTAAATACCTGAGGCACTACTCCTACTGCTCTCCGAAGGCTCTCCAGACTCACATCTTGTATGTTTTGACCAGCAAGGTAAATGTTACCCTTTTGAGGCTCATAGAATCGAAACAATAGCCTCACTATTGTGGATTTCCTGAAATTGGATATAAGAAAAAGTTATTTAGCTCCTAATGACATTAGGGTACCCTTATTTTAAACAACAATATTCATTCTATTTTGATAAAAAATATTACATTGGGAATCATTAATGATGCAGAATTTTATAAATAACTAAATTACCCACCCTGACCCACTACCTCCTACAATGGCCACTTTCTTTCCAGCAGGGACTTCAAAAGATATTCCACTAAGAACTTTCTGCCCCTCAATGTATTCAAAATGCACATTATCAAAGGCCACCGTAGCTGTCTGTGGTGTGATCTGAAGGGGAGATGCCATCACTTTGTCCTAGTAGAGAAGAGACAAAAAAAAAAGCCACTTTACATACTTCCTAGAGTGCAACTATGTAGATAATTTTCTAATTCACAGAGATAAAAAGGAAAATAATGGGAAGAAGGTAGTTTATAAGTACAATTAGACCACTTTCAAACATGCTTTTAAAAACTTGCTTTTCACTTTTCAATGCTAAGGTAAAAAATCCTGGATGCTTTAATTTTTCAGTATTTTGGGAGGGAGGTAAATGAATGCTGGATAGGGGAGTAAGGAAGTCAAGGATGTAAAAAGAGGCAATTGCACATCATATATCATTATTATCAAAAATAAGTCAAGTGTAAGTACAAATAATTCTAGTTAACAATATTTAGCTTCTAGGCATAATATTCTTTGCCAACACTGTAAGGTTTCTAAAGATAGAAGTAAAAACTGTAACGATTTCCTAATAGACCTGATAATCTCCATTTCTGCAAAAACAAAATTGGCTTCCTAACATGGTCATGTAAGAATATTCCCCTAGAATAATCCTATTCATGGGACAAAGCTCACATGCTTTTTAAAAGGTACTAAATAAATTACTTACTTTAATTCGGGTGTCTACCTTGAGTAATGTAAACAAGGTATTCATATCTATAAGTGCTTGTCTAGTTTCTCTATATACAGTTCCCAGAAAGTTCAGGGGTAATGAAAGCTGAAAAAGCAGTCCATTCACCATTACTAGATCTCCAACGGTAAGGGTACCTTAATATGCAATTGGTAGAAGAAGAAAAAGAGGTATTTTAGATATTATTTATTGCTCCAATTTAAAGTAGAGAAAGTCTATTACTCTGGAATATAGTTCAAAATGTACAAAATTTTAAAATATGCAAAATCAGCAACTATTAGCCCTACTTAAATTTCAAAGCATTTTTAAAATTATCTTGGAGTGACATTAGTTAATGTATAGGTTTCAAGTGTACATTTCTATGACATGCCATCTATATATTATATATTGCTCTGTGTGCTCAATGCCCAAAGTCAAATCTTCTTCTGTCACCATATATTTGACCCCCTTTACCCTTTAATCCATAATTTAGGAATACAGAGCACTTGATATACATTAAGTAGAAGAGGAAAAGTCCACCCATACACTATATATTAATCACACAAAAATATGGTTTAAGTGAGGATAAAAACCAAAGGCTGAATATCTCTCCTTAAGTTAGTTTATTTATAATATAAAAAAAGAAATTTTAAAAAGAATATATAAAAAATTGGAGCAAATGCATGACATGATTAAAAATGATAAGCCATGTATTAAGGTCACAGTGAATAAATGAATCCTAACTTGAAAGGGTAGGTAACAAAAATGAGGCACAGACATTATTAATTTTTGAAATATTTGTCAAATAAAAATCTATTAGAAAGGTTAAAAGGTTACGAGTAATTTTAAAGAAAAGATTGCTTGAGTTTTAGTCCTCTGAACTAAACATTAGTTACATTGATTTTCAGGTCAATAAGAGAAATTAGAAACTTTAGATGCTAAAAAAAAAGTTACTCCTCAAACAATCAGATTGTAGGCCTGAAAAATATATAAACAATAATTCCAACCAATAAGAGAGTCAGTGCTAAAATTGTAGTGCTAAACCAAATCAAGTAAAAAAAAAAACAAAAAACATTACTATACAATCAAGAAAACACATTTTGATACAAAAAGGAAAGTAATCCAAGATGTTAAAGAACATTATTGACTATGCTTTATAATGAAGATTAATATACAAATTAATTTCATTAATCTATTTATAAAGGTTAAGTAAAACATCCATGAAAATTAAAACCACAGATCCATTACCTGCCACAATTCCCTGACTGGCAAGCACCATTATAGCTGTTAAACCAACACTGAAAATAGCACTTTGACCAAAGTTCAGCATAGCCAGAGTAGAGGTACTTTTCAATGAAGCAGTCTCATATGTCTTCAAAAATCCATCATATCTTTGTGCTTCATAGTTTTCATTATTAAAATACTACAAAATATATAAAAATAGTAACTACATACAAGTATAATTAGAATTTATTCTCTTAAAGTGATTATTATCTTTTTTATCAGACTTTCATGTACAGAAAAATTTTATTTATTTTTAAATATATTTTTATTGATTTCAGAGAGGTGGGAAAGGGAGAAAGAGATGGAAACATCAATAATGAGTGAGAATCACTGATTTGCTACCTCCTGCATGCCCTGCATGGGGATCCAGCCCACAACCCAGGCATGTGCCCTGACCGGGAATCGAACAGTGACCTCCTGGTTCATAGGTCAACCCTCAACCACTGAGACATGCCGGTCGGACAAACCCATATATTAAAAAAAGCCATCAAGGGCACTTCATTCACAAACCTTCCCCATACCCTCTGGAACTTTGAGTTGACAGTTGTCATTGTCCTCACTGTAATATGCCTTCTTGTATAGTCATCGGCATACTTACTTTAACTCTCTCAGTAGATTAACAAATTCTGGGAGGGTAAGGATTAAATATGAAGCATTCTTTTTTTTACACAGAACTTAGTGATTTGCATACATTCAATAATAATTATTAAATGGAAATATTAACAAATAAGCAAAAAGAAGGCACTATGATAGGCACTCTGAAGGATAGAGAACCAAGAACTTACATGCTAAATTGATTAGCTTAGTGTTCATTCTGAATCAAAATGCTAACCATACTCATATCACTTTCTGATGGTATCACAAAAAAATGAGGTGAAAATAAAGGACAATTTCTAAATAAAAGAAAAATAACAAAGTACTATTATCCTATCACACCTAAAGATACTTAGTCTGAAGCTCTTAGTAAATATTAAGTTAAATGGCAAAACAAATCTTAGTGCAGTTTAAAGGCCGAAGAAAAGTATAATTGAACATAGTACCTTCACAGTTTCATAATTCAGCAGCGAGTCTATGGCAGCGTTACCTGCATCATTATCAGCTTTGTTCATTTCTATTCTAAATCTAGTTCTGTAAGACAAAGATTTGCATAGGCATGAAATGTTTATTAAAGAAGCATAACTAATTTCTGAATCTTGACGGGCCTCTGGGGAATACCTTACCTCCACCGGGTGATGGCAACTGTGAATGCTGTGTATGCACTAAGTGTCCCAAGAGTCACCAATGCAAACTGAGCACCACATTTGTAATACTGAAGAAGGCAAAAGAAGAAAAGAGAAATAGTCACTGTTCTTGTCAAATATTTTATAATATACAATAACAAATTTTAGTCAGAATATTTTAAAAAATATGTTGGTGAATAAATGAATAATTATTTGGGGAAGAAAGAAAATACCTTAGAAAATCTACTTTAGGTAACAAGAGAAGAAAGCCAAACTGCACAGGCCACACTGATGCTACTGTCAAATGTTGATAATATAAGTGCAAAGATCCATAAAAGGAATAATATATACTGTATATACATTTTGATTTACAAATATGAAATTGTCTAAAATGTCATAAATGGTGAATAGAAACCAAGATAATCTAAGCACACCAGTCTAAAGTTCTCTACAAAAATCTCTGCTAACAAAAATCACAAGCACCAGCTAAATTACTGATCAATGTGTAGAAGTGAACAGCTCTTTAAAATAACAACATAAGCCCAGCTGGTATGGCACTTTGAGTGTCAATCAGGAGGGTTTGGTTCGATTCATAGTCAGGGCACATGCCTGAGTTGTGGGCTGAATCCCCAGTAGGGGGTGTGTAGGACGCAGCCAATCAATGATTCTCCCTCATCATTGATGTTTTTATCTCTCTCTCCTTTTCCCTTCCTCTCTGAAATTAAATTTAAAAAATAACAACATAATAAAGATTTTGGACAGTCCCTTGAAGCTTGTAGTAAATAATTTAATATACTGCATAATCTTCTAGCACTATAGTATTGTGCTTTCAAACCATGGACACACAATATCACAATAGCTTCAAGTACTAAATAGCTACTAATGAGAATGTAAAAGCTTGTCATGAAAACTGTTTTACTTACCAAAACACCACTGACAAGAGTGACCTCAAACATAATGGGAAGAAGATTAAATACTAAAGCACTCAGAACAAAACTGATACCCCTTGTCCCTCTGTCGATAGCTTTCGATAAAGCTCCTGTCTGTCTGCTGAGATGGAAAGCCAGATCCAGGTTGTGAAGATGGAGAAAGACATTTTTGGCTATTCTTCGTATTGAATTTTGGGCTACCTTGCCAAATACTGCATTACGAACTTCATTAAAAAAGGCAGCTCCGGCTCTTGATACACCATCTAACAATACAGTCAAAAGAAAAAAGTGGGGCATAAAAACATTAGAATCACAGGAATGTAAAAATGATAAAGGCCCAGAAAGTATTTGCACAATGAATGAATACATCACTGAATACTGACACTAAAAGAAATCTAAAAAGCATCTAGTTTAGTGAGTACCAATCTTTCCACCAACATGGATCCCTTTCAATATTATTCCCCCTATATGCCCCAGGTGTTGAAATATTTTTCTCCAACTAGGTATTTTTAATACACAATAGCGTATATAGCCTTACTGTAGATAAATAGACAGTATTTGTTGAGCTTTTTGATCTGATTAAATTCCCCCAAATAACAAATGATGAAACGGAGATACTGAAAAATCAACTTCATGGACTAAAGCAGGGATGGGGAATGTCTGGCCTGGGGACACACAGGTCCACAAAATCATTTGATCTGGTTCTCCCAAGGCATTAGGGGTGAGTTAACTAAATGTTCGAGCAAATATAGCAGGCAAATTTTTAAGTTGATAATTTTGTATGAATTGCAAATGATGTTATAAATATCCAAATGGCTGTTGGCAGAAAAAAGATTCCCTACCCCTGGACTAAAGCATGGTCCCATTCAAGTCTCCTAAGGGTCATAAAGTATCCTTTTTAATGCATAGGGACACAAAGCATCATATTCTCTACTTTATAAACTGTAGATTTGTGTCATGACTATTGGATATAATTTAATAAAGCAAAAGCCTTAATGCACAATATAGCTATTTCCTATTTAACAGCTAATAAAAACGTCAAGAAACTGCCCAGCCAGGGGTAGCTCAGCAGTTGAATGTCAACCTAGGAACCAAGAGGTCACTGGTTCAATTCCCAGTCAAGGCACATGCTCACTCAGGTTGCAGGCTCGATCCCCAGTGGGGGGTGTGCAGGAGGAAGCCAAACAATGATTCTATCTCATCACTGATGTTTCTATCTCTCTTCCCTTCTCTCTTACTCTCTGAAATAAATAAAAACATATTTTTTTAAAAAGAAAAAGCTAACTTGCCTCAGTCTATAAAGGTATCTTATAAGAAGCCTATTAGAAGTTGTTGCTATAATTTTAATGTCTTATTTCATATTATTGTTTTCAAGAACTTGGAGAATGAGACTATTATTAACAGAATTTTTAGAAAATGAGATACAAATAATTATTAAAAGCACATATCAAAAAAACTCACAGAAAATAATATAAAAAATGCTAAATTGTGTTTGTAATGAAAAGGTCATCTGCCCAAATATGATGAAACCCTCTTGAAGAAAGTCAACACCAGTAGACAGATCAAAGAATCACACATACAGCCAATCAGAACTGCCGTTGCCATGGTTGCAACTGTATTTGGTGCATCACTCAGGTTCAGCATGTTTCCCGACATCTGGTTGAGATTGTCTACAGCATATTTAAACATGAAAGGAACGACGATATTCATGGCCTAAAAACATAAAAGCAGCAATTACATATCATATGGAAATATGTATTTATAAAAGCATAACTACTTACCTTAAATTAATATTTTTGGGAACGTTTTTATATTAAACCATTTCAAGTTTTGGAATGATTTTCTCAGTTTATAAAGATAAAATCTTTGGCATAAGAAGAACTGTCATTTCATGATTCTTACCTCACAATGACCACAACATTAACATTAATTTATAAGCTACTAGAGGCCTGGTGCATGACATTCTTAAACTTGGTGTGTGTGTGTGGGGGGGGGGTGTACCTCAGCCAGGCCTGTGCCCTTTCACAGTCCAAGAGCTCTCAGGGGATGTCTGACTGTAAGCCTAAGCCACAGTTGGACATCCTTAGCACTTCGGAGGAGGTGGGCTGCTTCACGCAAGAGCCGTCAGCCTAGCTTGTGGCTGAGCTATGCTCCCCATGTGGGAGCACACTGACCACCAGGCAGGCAGCTTCTGCATTGTATCTGTCCCCTAGGAGTCAGTGAGCAGCATAGCGACCAGTCATTATGCGGTTCAGTCAATTTGCATATTAACCTTTTATTATACTAGAGGCCCGGTGCACAATATTCGTGCACGGGTGTGTGTGGGGGGGTGTCCCTCAGCCCATCCTGGACCCTCTCCAATCTGGGACCCTTCAGTAGATTGGGCCTAAATGGGCAGTTGGACATCCCTCACACAATCCAGGACTGCTGGTTCCTAACTGTTCACCTGCTTGACTTCCTGATTGACCCTAACAGCTTCTGCTGCCAAACTGATCAACCCCTAACCACTCCACTGTTGGCCTGATTGATGCCTAACTGCTTCCCTGTGAGCCTGTTTGCCCCTAACAGCCCTCCCCTGCAGGCCTAGTCATCCCTAATTGTCCTCCCCTGTAGGCCTGGTCACCCCTAACTGCCTTCCCCTGCAGACCTAGTCCCCCCCAACTGCTCTCCCCTGCAGGACTGGGTCCCCAAATTGCCCTTCCCTGCAGGCCCAGCCACCCCTAACTGCCCTCTCCTGCAGGCTTGATCACACCCAACTGCCCTCCCATTCAGGCCTGGTCCCTCCAAACTGCCCTCCCCTGCTGGCATGATCACCCACAACTTCCCTCCCTTGCAGACATAGTCTCTCACAGCTGCTCTTCCCTGCTGGCCAATTTGTGGCAGCCATCTTGTGTCCACATGGGGGCAGACATTTTTGATCACCTGGGGGCAGCCATCTTGTGCGCTGGAGTGAAGATCAATTTGCACATTAATGTTTTATTAGATAGTATTAGATAGAATAGAGGACTGGTGCATGGGTGGGGGCCAGCTGGTTTGCCCTGAAGGGTGTCTCAGATCAGGGTTGGGGTTCCATTGGGGCGTGGGGCAGTCTGGATGAGGTACCTGTGCTGATTTGCAGGCTGGCCACAACCCATGGCGACTCAAGCAGAGGCCCTGGTATCTGGGATTTATATACCTTCAATAATTGAAACTTTGTAGCCTTGAGTGGAGCCAAGCCTCCTGCTTGCTCTGTGGCCTGCAGACATTTTTGTAGGGATTTATTTATCTTCTATAATTGAAACTTTGTAGCCTTGAACAGAGGCCAAGGCAGGACAAGTATGCAGAAGGTTGATTTCCTTCATCACCAGGAACAATTCAAGCCACCTGCTCTCTCCAGCTCCATGGATGTGGCCATTTTTATTGGGATTTATTTATCTTCTATAATTGAAACTTTGTAGCCTGGAGCAGAGGCCTGGGCTGGCCAGGGCCGGTAGAAAGCTTGGCTTCCTCCACTGCTGAGGAAACCCAAGCCCCCTGTCACTCCATGGCCAAAGCAATCTTGGTTTGGTAAATTTGCATACTCACGCCCGATTGGCAAGTGGGCATGGCTTGAGGGTGTAGCAGAGGTACAGTCCATTTGCATATTACTACTTTATTAGATAGGATAGGATGTGCACTAGTCAAATTCTCCTGTCTGATCATAAAATCGTCCCTGATCATTCACTCAAAACAGATCTCTTCATTATCTAATATCCTACAGAGCTAAAGGCACTTATGGTAAACTGGCTTTTACTTATCTGTGTATATATTTTTCTTTTCTACTACATTCTTGTCTGTATCCTGTTTCTCTTTCTTCCCTGCCCATGTTGAATACAATGCTTTGTATATAAAAAATATTTAACATATGCATATGAAATTATTCATTCCCTGAAGAAAGCAAGATGGTGGAATAGGTGAACAACTAAACTGCTGCCTTGCACAACAATTTCAAAGCTACAGCTAAACGACAGAACGGACATAATCCAGAACCACAGGAAAGCTGGCTTAGTGGAAATTCTACTATTAGAAGGAAAGAGAGGGGCTGCAAAAAGCTGATGTACCCAAACATGTGCATGGAGAGCACAGGCAATGGAGTGCCTGGCTGATTTCCTCTTGTGGAGGAGACAGAAACTCCCGACAGCACTGAACCCTAGTTCTGACAACAATGAACCCCAGTTGCAGGCGAGAATCATAGAAGTAGAGTCTAGACTGTCATAAAAAGGGAAGAGTGCACAAAAATTTAGGGGAGCTGCAAAAAGCAGAGGTCTGGCGGTGCACGAAATTGCATGCCGAGAGGACCGACTGGTAATTGTGCTGCTGGCTTTTTGTAGCGGGATGAAGACAGAACCTCCCAACTGCGCTGGAATCCAGTTCTGAACCCCAGTTTTGGATGAGACCCTGAGTACCCAGACTCATAAGGTTCCCTGGAATGCATGGAAAGTCAGGAGAGCCAGAAAGGCAGAGGTCTGGAGGAGTGCGAGCACGAATGCACGCAGAGAGGGATGTGGTGATTACCAAGGGACACTGAGACCCAGGGGCCACATAGAGCAGGGCTGACGGGAAGGCAAAGTTGTCTGTTCAGCACTGAGACTCTGCCCTATCCAAGCTGAGCACAGAGGATTTTGCAATTTTGCAACTCTTTTATCATAAGGCTGATTCCGGCAAAGAAGTTCTCCCACCGTAGACACAGCTAATCCTCACAACCAATTGGCTTGGAGGCACTTCATAATTAAATTGGCAAACATCAACGACAAAGAAAGAATCTTAAAAACAGCCAGAGAGAGAGAAAATTACCTACAAAAGAACCCCCATCAGAATAGCAACTGATTTCTCTATAGAAACTCATGAGGCAAGAAAGGAATGGAATGAAATATACAAGGTGTACAAAGGAAGGATCTGAATCCAAGAATAGTGTACTGGGCCAGGCTATTAATCAAAATTGAAGGTGAAATCAGGAGCTTCACAGAAAAAAAAAGAACTAAGGGAACTTAATACCACCCAACAAGCAATGCAAGAAATGCTAAAGGGTCTGCTGAGGAAAAGAAAGGAGGAAAGGAGGGAAGGAGGGAAGGGAAGGGAAGAGAAGGGAAGGGAAAAAGTAGGAAGTGAAGAAGGAACACAGGTGTAAAAAATAAAAATGGGAGAGAAAATGGCAGCGGAGTAGACAGAAGCACCTGGAGCTTTGTCGCTGGGCAGAGGGAGAGAGAGCGGCTGAGAGTCACACTGGGAGTGTTTGTTGGCAAGTTAAGAGTCAGTTATTCTCAGGAAAGGCGGGGAACTGCTGGACAGGGCTCTCTTGCCGGGCAGCCCCACTGCCACGGGGTTTTTGTCCAACGAAGTCACCAGCGTGAACGTGGAGACCGCGCCATCTTGCAGAGGGAGGTGGATGACTGTGGCGGTCTAAAGACTGTGGCTGGGGCACCCATCGGGCAGCCGGGGACCCGGGGACCCAGAACTCCACTCTCCAATCGGCACAGACAAGCAGTGGAATCAGAGATCCACAGAGCACACGGAAAGGTCAGATTTTGCCTGAGATAAGGAGGAGGTGGATGTCTGCGGAGGTCTGAAAGCTGCGGCTGACGGAGGCAGACACCGAGCAGCCGGGGACCCAGAGCACGGCTTTCCAGGCAGTGCGGACGCAAGAGTGGCAGATTCGGAGATCCACGCAGAGCCAGGAAGGGTCAGATTTCGCCTGGGTCAGGGTGAGGTTTCCTACCCCCCACACAACAGAGAGGCGCACACTGTGGGTACTGGGCTGTGGGAAAGCTGCCTCTGGAGAGGTCCCCAGAGTTGGTCAGGGCATGATTCCTAAGTGTGGAGGCAAACCCTCTGAGCTGTTGACAGAGGAGAGCTCTGGAAAACAACTCGTTTTTTTTTTTCTGGGGCAGAGGGACAGCCTGGGAGTTATTACAGTGTCCCGGATGCAAAACCCCCACAAACAGGCTTTGAGAACCACAGAGTAGCAGGATCTGAGCACAGCCTAGAGAGGTCCTGTGCTTTGTCTCAGAGATCAATTCCGAAACACTGCCACCCAGTGGATGATACACAAATTGATTCGCATAACCACAAAAGAATAAATAGATTAAAAGACCAAGAGGGGAAGACAGGGAACTGCAATACCTTCCCTACTGGGAAACAGGAGTGCCAAGCAGAATAATAGTGGAAGTGAAGGAACATTCTAATTTTTTTCTTTTTTTAATTTTTTTATTTTTCATTTTCACATATTTTAATTAAAAGACTATTTTATGTTCTTTCCGCCTCAATTGATTTTACCTTTTTGATTATTACATTTTTGTTTTAAACTAGTATTATTAATTACTATTAGTACTTTAGCTTTCTGGAAAAAAACAAGAGTCATTTTGTTTTCTCTTTATTTTATTTTGGGATTAGAGTTCTACATTCTATTTTCATCTTTCCTTTAGCATAATTTTACTCCAACTCAACTCTACCTTTATGCCAACACTTTCCTCCTAACTTTCCCCATTTTGTTGACTTGTTTCCCTTTTCCTTTTCCAACTTTAGATTCTCCCTATTCTTTCTCTTTACCTGGTTAAAATTTCACCCCATTTATATATATAATTTCAAATCCCCTAGTACAAGTCCACACAAACCTCCCTCTCCTTCTCTTCACTAGCCAAAAAGTTTTTTTTTCTCAATGTCGTTTTGTTGCTATTTGCCTAAAAAGTGATTATATTGATTTTTCGAAATTTTTTGTGAGATTGCTTTAGTTTATTCTACTTGTTTTATTTTGCTCTTTGCTTGCTTTGTTTTCTACCTCTCTTTTCCCACACCTCCCTTGATGTTGATACCAGTTGCTATTTGCAGTTTGCATTAATCTCTAGGTACTTGTTGCTGGCCTTTATTGGGATTAGTGAATGTTCTATTGGAGTTGTCTCCGGACATCTATATTTTGTTCCCCTTTTCTCTCCTATACGCTTTCTTTTCTCTCTGACTTTTTTCTCTTCCTCTTTCCTTCTCCTTCTTCTCCTTTTTATTTTCTTATTTTATTTTATTTTTTTGTTCATTTATTTATCTTTTTTTTCTCTCGCTTTCCCAATTTGATTTTGGTATTTCTTTCTTTTCTTTTTTCCTCACTTTGCTATTCTTCGTTCTCTATTTACCCCTAATTTTCCTTCATTGGTGGTCACCTTATTTGTGATTATTAACATCTTGTATATTTCTGCTCAGTGCCTTGTGTGCTGTACCTAGTCATGTTGTAGTTTGTGCTTTTCAATCAACGTAGGAGAGAGAACTACATAACCAGACAACCGGAGAAGAAAGACCATGGGCACAAAAAGAAACAGCCCATATAAGACAGAAAGGCAGGTTTCACCAGAAAAGTAAATAAACGAAATAGAAGCAGAAATAAACCTGCCAGAGAAAGAGTTTGGAGAAATGATCATAAGGTGGTTGAAAACAATGGAAGACAAATTCGACAATATGAGTAAGAGCCAAGAGGAAATGAAGACCCAAGAGGAGATGAAGAAGCAGCAAGAAGAAACGCAGAAGAAACTAGATGAGGTGCAGAATAAATAAGAAGTAATGAAAAATGACATCACTGCTATAAAGAACTCAACAGAAAGCATGAAAAGTAGACTGGAAGAAGCAGAGGACCGCATCAGTAAGCTAGAAGACACGGTCGGAAAAAATACCCAAGTTCAGCGGCTTCTAGAAAAAAAGTTAAAAAGCAAGAGGAGAGTCTAAGGGAACTTTGGGATAAAATGAAACAAAACAACATCTGTATAATTGGGCTTCCAAAAAGAGTGGAAACTGAACAAGGATTAGAGAACCTGTTTAAAGAAATAATGACAGAAAATTTCCCCAGTATAGAAAAGAGAAAATCCACACAAATCCAAGAAGCTCACAGAGTTCCAAGCAAAATGAACCCCAACAAACTGACACCAAGGCACATTATAATTAAATTGGCAAACACCAACGACAAAGTCAGAATCTTAAAAGTAGCCAGAGAGAAACAGAAAGTTACCTACAAAGGAACCCCCATGAGACTAGCTACTGACTTCTCAACAGAAACTCATCAGGCCAGAAGGGAATGAATGAAATATACAAAGTCATGCAAAGGAAGGGTCTGAATCCAAGAATACTGTACCCTGCAAGACTCTTAATCAAAATTGAAGGTGAAATCAAAAGCTTCACAGACAAAAAAGGAATAAGGGAATATATTGCCACCAAACCATCAATGCAAGGAATGTTAAAGGGTCTGCTGTAATAAAAAGAAAGAGGAAGCGAAGAAGGAGCTCCGGGGTAAGGACTAAAAATGGCAACAGATATGTACTTATCAATAATAACTTTAAATGTAAAAGGATTAAATGCTCCAATCAAAAGACATAGGGTAACCGATTGGATAAGAAAACATGATCCACATATCACCTGTCTACAAGAAACCCACCTCAGGAAAAGAGATGCACACAGATTGAGGGTGAAGGGATGGAACATGGTATTTCAGGCAAATGGAAAAGAAAAAAAAAAAACTAGGGTTGCAATACTTATATCTGACAAATTACACCTGAAGGTGACGGATATAACAAGAGATAAAGAAAGCCACTTCATAATACTAAAGGGAACAATCCAACAAGAAGTATTAACTCTGGTAAACATATATGCACCCAATATAGGGGCACCTAAATACATAAAAAAAAAAACTCTAGGAGGATATTAAAGGAGAAATTAACAGCAATACAATCCTAGTAGGAGACTTTAATACCCCATTGTCACCACTGGACAAATCCTCTAAAAAAAAAATCCGAAAAGAAACATCAATCCTAAACGACTCACTAGACCAGATGGAATTAATTGACATCTTCAGAACATTTCACCCCAATGCCACAAAATATACATTCTTCTCCAGAGCACATGGGTCATTTTCAGATAGATCACATGTTGGGTCATGAGAAAAGTCTCTTCAAATTCAAGAAGACAGAAATTATATCAAGCATTTTCTCAGACCACAGTAGCATAAAACTGGAAATCAACTATAATAAAAACAATAGAAAGAAATCAAACACATGGAGACTAAACAGCATGTTATAAAACAACAACTGGGTAACCAGAGAGATCTAGGAAGAAATAAAAAACATCATGGCAACAAATGACAATGACAACACAACAATACAAAATTTATGGGACACAGTGAAAGCAGTCTGGAGAGGGAAGTTCATAGCCCTACAAGCCTATTGCAAAAAACAGGAAACAATGGTAATAAATTACCTAAACCTACAACTCAAAGAGCTAGGATGAGAGCAACAAGAAAAGCCTAGAGTACTCAAGGAAGGAAATAGTGAAGATCAGAGTGGAGATAAACAATTTAGAGACCAAAGAAACAATTCAAAAGATCAACAAAACTAAGAACTAGTTCTTTGAAAGGATAAACAAAATTGATGAACCTCTAGCCAGGCTCATCAAGAAGCAAAGAGAGAAGACCCAAATAAACAAAATTGGAAATGAAAGGGGAGAAATAACAAGAGACCCTGTGGAAATAGAAAGGATTGTTAAAAAAATACTATGAACAACTCTATTCCAACATATTGGACAACCTGCAAGAAATGGACATTTTCCTAGAAAAATATAACCTCCCAAAACTCAATGAGGAGGAAGCCAAACATCTCAATAGTCCAATAACTATGGAAGAAATTGAAGCAGTAATCAAAAACTTCCAGCAAATAAAAGCCGGAGACCAGATGGCTACACAGGAGAGTTTTACCAAATATTCAAGGAAGAATTAAAACCTATACTCCGCAGACTATTCAAAAACATTCAAGAAGGAACACTTCGAAGTAGGAAAATGGCGGCGGAGTAAACAGACGCGTCTGGAGCTTTGTCGCTGGGCAGAAGGAGAGAGAGCGGCTGAGAGTCACAATGGGAGTGATTG
>PVJN01022736.1:0-33053 GCA_004026805.1 Lasiurus borealis | reverse complement strand
AGGAAATAAAGGGTCTCTCTCATCTAAGGAGTAAGAAGGGAAGATTATTTTTTTGTATTGGTCATAAGGAAGAAAAAAAGTATCAGTTACATAAACCTTCTTAAAGCTTTTATTAAAGTAACAGAATAAACCTGAGTCAACAGGGTATTAAAAATTTCAGTTGGCCTTAGCTCCCGTATGACTTCTATGAGTGAAAAACGTGGCTTAAGGAAGGGTGAGGTTAGCGAGTGAGCAAAAGCACTAGAAGGAATGCCAGGTCTAGGGAGTAAGGTCAGGAGTAAAGACTAAGCAAGAGGTAAGGAGTACATGAGCCTATGGGAGAAAACTGGTATTAAAGTCACAGGAAATGAATTCTCTGGAGCAGCAGGAAGTAGAGCCCTTGGTAGACCTTCAGCTCAGGAACCTGACTCAGAGAGGAAGTAAAGGGTCTCTCTCATCTGACGAGTGAGAAGGGAAGATTAGATTTTTGTGTTGGTCATAAGGAGGAAAAAAGTATCAGTTACATAAACCTTCTTAAAGCTTTTATCCTGCTTGGGGTTTTAGGCAGCCTGGGACTTCACTTACAAAATCACCTGGCCTTCTGGGAGGCGTTTGTGAGGGACAAGATCTGAATGAAGAAAGACTGGCTTGTAGGGAATTGCTAGGGGATTCTGTCAACCTTTTGGGTGATGTAAGTTATCTGTCTTGGATCCAATCAGAAGAAAATAAGTGCCCTTATCTCCCCTTGCATAATGAAATGATCTATGTATGACTTTTGGTTGAGATAAATCTACCTTTGTGTTTTCATAAGATCTAAGGATGAGTAGTGAGAAATAGTTAAATTGTTTTTTTGAGATTAGATATTGATAATTCATCCTATTTAGACTGAAGAAGAAAAATGAATAAATAAGCTCCCACCTTTCCCCTTCTCAAAAAGATACCCCCCCCCACCCTACTAGGATAAATGGGGGAGAGGGCCACACTGAGAAGTTATAATGAAAAGAGAAAACATGTGAATATAAATCTCTTAAAAAGATCAGTTTTAACAATGTGGAATGAGGGAAGAAAATGGGAAGAGATGTAAAAATAAACAGCATAAAGTTAAAAGGGATAATTAGAGGAGCCAAAATAAGAGGTGCATGTTGCAAGGGACTCACCTAACCTTAGAGACTAGAGGTCTCTTCAAACATTTCCTTTCGGGAGACTGTGGGCTTTAAATCTTTCAGGATTTAACAAGATTCTAGCTGTATATCATAAACACATAGAAGCAAACATATATTTTGTTTTGTTTTGTTTGTTCCTTTTCATCTGAAGGGAGAGAAAGAGATGTGTTCTTGGCTGTCGTTAGGAGATTAGCTTCTACTACATTATATTTTTTATTGAAAGCTTGGGGGAACAGTTGGTAAATAGAAATTGGTCCACAGAAATAACATGGCTTCCTGGAACTTAGGGGAAGGAAATGGGTGGTTTCTTTAATTACTGTCGTGTGTGTGTGTGTGTGTGTGTGTGTGTGTGTGTGTGTGTGTGATAACTAAAGATAGCATTCTGGCTAATGTCCTTAGGAGGGAAGGTGAACCTGGAAATGAATTCAGAATTCAGAAGTGTGTACAGTTGGGTTGAATTTACTAGGTTAAGTAAGACAATAATGCTCTTTGTTTTCAATATCCTGGCTAGATTGGAAAAAGTGGATTGAAATGTACTCTCTGATATTTAATCAGTTTAAATTCAAGGGCATTATTATTTACTTATGGAGAGTTAATGACTTTTGTAGGCAAGAAAGCTTATTTACAACAAAGATGTGATTAGAGGTGGCAAAAAGCGTGTTGATAGGGCCTTAATGAATTGATTTGCTAATTATTCTTTTCTGTTGGGTGTTGTAGTACTTTTACAAATGAACCACCAGAGACAAGAATGCTGAAGCAAACTATTTTAACTCAGTAGTAGTAGCAATAGCTTCTTAGTCATTTTAATATATTTTGGAATCCCTTTTAAAAATACTTTTTAATGCTAACATAGTGGACTTTATAATATTAAAGAACTAAATATATAGTATTCCTGTATGTACATTTACTTATCAGCTATGTGATTTAGCCTAGGTCAGAACTTAAAAGGCATTGTGTCCGGCTGGAAATAAATCATATAGCACGTTTGAATTTAAATAAAAATTAAAATACATCCTAGAGCAGTGCAATTTCTTCAGCTTCTTAAAGACATTGTTTGGGAATAGATATATCTCTGCTCATTGGTGGGAAGTTCAACTTCTGTGGAGGCTTACTTTTTCCCCCTCATATCTTTGAAAGT
Organism: Lasiurus borealis; assembly: GCA_004026805.1. Classification (NCBI taxonomy): domain Eukaryota; kingdom Metazoa; phylum Chordata; class Mammalia; order Chiroptera; family Vespertilionidae; genus Lasiurus; species Lasiurus borealis. Next base: position 30,773 of record PVJN01022736.1, on the reverse strand, counting down.
CGTGATATTGAAGAAATTAAAAAAAAAATCCCCAGGAGATTCTGTGCAAATGCAAACTCATTTTTACTTTGACCTGTTCACCTCCTTTAACTGCATTTTGCAAGCCCTGTACAGTTCCTTCCACAGGCATGCCCACTCCCAGCACCAAGCTTTTGCTAGAATGCTATCTTCCCTTAAGCACATCCTTTCTACATCCTATTCCTTCCCTGATTTAGAGGAGGTCATAATTGACAGGGGTGGCTAACATTTATTAAGAATGTATCATTATTTAGGCACTATATTTTTAATTTACATGATTAACAATACTTGCATTTTACGGTTGGGGGAACAGAGGGATAGGGAATGCCAGTGGGTTCACAAGGAATAAGTGGCATAAAGTCATAAAATAATGTTATGTCTTTTTTTTTTCATTTCTAAACTTAATCTTAGAATGTATTGAACTACTAAAGCCTTATTTCCCAGATTGTTAACTGCTAGATGGTAGAAGCCTTATTTTAATTTTATTTTTTATTGATTTCAGAGAGGAAGGGAGCGGGAGAGACATAGAAACATCAATGATGAGAGAGAATCATTGATCTGCTGCCTCTTGCATGTCCCCTACAGGGGATCTGGCCCGAAACCGGGCACATATCCTTGAATGGAATCAAACCTAGATCCTTTTAGTCTGCAGGCCAGCACACACTATCCACTGAACCAAACCGGCTTGTGGCAGAGACCTTATTTTTAAGTCTGCATAGACTAGGCGTTCCATAGTTATAGCCTTCTGTTAAAATAAAAAAGAAAATGTAGCCCTAGCTGGTTTGGCTCAGTGGATAGAGCATCGGCCTGCGGACTGAAGGGTCTCAGGTTTGATTTTGGTCAAGGGCACATGCCAAGATTGCAGGCTCAATCCCCAGTGGGAGGTATGTAGGAGGCAGCCAATCAATGGTCCTCTCTCATCATTGATGTTTCTGTCTCTCTCACTCTTTCTTCCTCTCTGAAATCAATGAAATTAATAAAAATATATTTAAAAAAGAAAAGAAAATGTAAAATCTCAAAGAATTTTATAAATATTTAAACACTGGAAGATAGAAAAAAATCCCAAGAAATTAGTTTATCAAAATCACTACCTGAACATCACAAACCATAAGTTTTTGTGACCCAGGGCACAATCCACAAGTGTTTAGAAATGCATAGGGAGTTATTAAGTTGTCAGGATACTGGAAGCATTCTGAGTGGCAGACAGGGATATCAACGTTCTGCAAAACATGGTCCAGTCCCACAAAATTGCCAGGCCTCCAGTGCCAGGAGTGTGTCTGCTGAGAAGCAGCCCTGGCTTCGAAGTCTAGTGACAGAAAATGTGGGCCTCTGAGTCAGAGTGAGTTCTGACCTAGATCCACCCTCTTCTTGCTGTGTGACTCCCATCACGTTTACTATGTGCTCTCTGCTCCTGGCATACAGCCAGTGCCCAAAACATCAGCTTTTACCGGGTGGCCTCCAGAAAAGTGTCCCCGATGGCAAGATATGATCTTTGAGGAGTGACAGGAACTACTAGACTAATAGTAACAGAGTAAGAACCGGAGTGTATTATAAAAGTGCTTCTTTGACTTTAATGTGCTTTAAATCTCTTGAAAATCTTATTAAAGGACAAGTTCTGATTTAGGACAGCTGGGGCAGGTCCTGAGAGTCTGCATTTCTGAGAGCATCAAGATGCGGTTTCTGCGGGCCACACTTGAGTGATAAGTTTCAGAGGTAACTTGGAGAAGCTCACTTAATAAACTAGACAAGCAAGCATTTATTGCATGTTTGACGAGACCTTAAATTATAGAGATGGAGGTAATGGAGGTTGAGGTTGGACATAAAGAGTATATAATACAGAAAGAACTTCCATCTGCTTTTCTGTTTGTGCGTGTGTGTGTGTGTGTGTGTGTGTGTGTGTGTGTGTGTGTGTGTGAGAGAGAGAGAGAGAGAGAGAGAGAGAGAGAGAGAGAGAGAGTGCATTTTCCATGGATGATTTTTTTTTTCCAGGGGGAAAATGCAGAGAAATATTTTCTATGTGTTTTTTTCTCAGTAAGAAAAAAAAGGTCATTTTGAGTCTCCAAATAATTTTAGTGGATATATGGTAACTGAATAAAGGAAAAACTTGGTTACCATTCTTGGATGTAGGATGTAAACTTTGCATATATTAGAGGGAGCCTGTGTTTGTGAGTGAGTGTATGTGTGTGGGCTGGGAAGTCTTTGCTTTCATAAATATAGCTGGAGAAGGGGAATCTAATATTCCCCTCTTCCTGGATGCCCTCCCCACTCCCCAAGACCCCATCCATCCCTCATGAAGTTAAGGGGCAGGGGTTCCTAAGGCAGCCTCTGGGAACTTTGCATATTTTAGGCAGTGGAAGTTCTTTGAATCTAGTCATTGAAAGAAGAGACTACTCATTATCCACTTAAAATACTTCCCGGCTGCAGAATGGTGTTGTAAAGAAGCCAAAGCAGTTGGCTCTGATTTGGCCAGCTGATTTAGCAAGAAATTTTGCAAATTATGCAGTCCTTACAGATGGTGCTGTTGTTTGTTAGAATGTTTTAAAACACTGACACCCTTGACCGAGAACTGAATTTCTAGCCTTTCAGGGCTACCTCCTGCAAATTCTAGACTATTTCCACTGCCAGTTGGAGACCAGGAACAGACCTTTCCTGGAACCTTATAATAATGACTTCCTTTAAAAACCTCTTGCATCATAAAATAACTTGGTGGTGAGGTTGGCCAAGTGGAACTCCTGGAACTTTCTGGGTGTCTTTCCTTATCTGCAAGTTGCCTGCATTATATTTAAAAATGGTTCTTAATTGGTTTTCTGGTCTTCTGCCTGGAGGTCAAACAGGAGCCAGCATTTCCAGGAGGAATGATGAGTGTGCTCTGCCAGTGTGCAGTGTAAATCCTGAGAGACTGTGATGAGCGTCTGTGCCCGAACGTGCAGAGAGAACAGCTGGAGGCTACGGCTTTCTCGGGAAAGTGGTTTCTAAATTTGCCTCTTAGAAGCTATCAGAAAGTTCAACATAATGTATCATCTTCATGGGCTCAATTCTTGCTTAGATCTTTGCACAGGGACTAGTCTTGATCTTTGCTGTTGACCGCTGGCTGGTTTTGTTGGTTTCTATTTGACCTTTTATCCATCTCCCTCCGTGTCCTTTGGGTTGTGCTGGTGCTTATTTTGGCTCTATGAATGCAGCATCTCTGGATGCATGAACGAGGCAGATAAAATTCCCCAGGGTTACTGAGCTGCCCTTCATCTATTTTTAGCACTGCAATAGATTTACCATAGCCCACAGCATAACTCAATCACTCTACGCCTGTGAGCAAATTCTGAGGTGTTTATTTGTTTTTAACCTTTCCCTGAGGCATTTAATATAGGCTAAGCATAAAGGCACATAATTTAATCATTGATTACTCAAGATATGCCATATTTAGATGTAAAGTACAGCATAGGAAATATAGTCAATAATATTCTAATAACTATGGATGATGTCAGATCGGTATGAGATTTTTCTGCATGATCACTTTGTAAGTTGTGCTATGTCTAATCACTGGGGTGTACACCTGAAATTAATATAATAATGTATGCCAACTATAATTAAAAACTAAAATAATGATAACATTTTTTTTGGTATAAAAAAACGATATACCATATTTAGAGTTCTGTAATCACCAAATTGTCGCTGTCAAATATACATTCAACTCTGGCTCTTAATTTTGTGTTGGAAGCTGCACAAAGCCTATTGTGTCCTGTGTGTGGCAACAAGGAAGTGTCTAGTATGCACTAAGGGACTGATGTCAACCCATTTGTTCTGCCAGTCAGTGGATTTTTTTTGAGAGAACCCTTGGCTTATAGTCTGAGCTGTTTGTATATTTTCTATTTCTTCCATCCTTAGGGATCCTCCAGATGATGAGGATATAGCTTATTTGCCACTATACCCCCCAGAATTTAGCATAGGTCCCTAAGCCTTTCTTTTTTTCCATTTATTTTATTTTTATTGTTGACAGTGTTACAGATGTTACCCATCCTCCCTTTACCCCCTCAACCCAACCCCAAAACCCCCTCGCCCAGTTCTTCACCACCCTATTGTCCATATTCTTTCTTTGTGTGTTTTTTTTTAATTTTAAGTTTTTACAAAAATTGTATATAAGATTATTTTGCTCCTGCATTTTCTCAATTGTTTTTTTCCTTGTATTTGCCCTTTTCCTTTCCTACTTGGAGAGATTTGGCTTTATGTCCCAGGCTCTTTCTGGGGTCATTGTCCAGCTTTTGTCTAGTGATAGCACCTTGTTGGAGTGAGCCCACATGAGCAGTTGAACCGTTAGCTTTCTCCCACTGCCCCCATTCAGTATAGATGCCGTGTTTCCTACTGTAAACCCGACCACTTGGCTGCCTTCTGTAGTGTCCTCACACAACCTGCACTTCATCATCCTGTAGGACGGGCATGGATGGAACACCGTGCTTCTGTCTCAGCTCTTTGGAAAGAGGAGTTGACATAAGGTTCCTGCCAGTGTGGGAAGGTACATTGAAAGGTCTTTTATGGGTCTTGCTCTAGTCAGAAGTCACAAAGGGACTGAACTTCATTTTGGTCATTGGCGCTTCTGCAATGTCAGCAAAAGTGAAGAGCCCTAAGCTCTTCCTAATAGCTGAGCTAGAGGGAGACATTCATTCATTTGTTGATTGAGTGATTCAGTCAATAAACCTTCATCAGCAAACACCTATAGTCTAGCTGGGAAGCCTGGAATGGGGTTCCCCCAGCTTTTGATTGGAATATATACTTATCATCCACCATCTTCTAGCTCCTCTATTTTTGGGGAACATGCTTCTCCAAGGTTGTAAGCTCTGTACTCCTATCATACCCCTTTCCTTTGCCCATGCAGTGACCTGTCTATGCAACTTGACCCCACTACTTCTACTAGTAAGTGGCCCCTCCCCATTCTGAATATAACTAGTTTCTGTTACTAATTTATTTCATTCAGGGCAAACTGGAAGTATAGGAGGTAGTTGTCCTATGATGTAACCTGTGAGGGCTTTGTGATGTGTCCACTTGGCTAGGCTGAACTATACATCCATGTATTTCCTTTCTAGTGTGTTACTAGAAAGTGGCCATAGTAGGCTACAAGAGTAAAAATTGGAGGATGGAAGAAGGCAGCAGGTATTTTGTAGCACCCACACACAAACACCCTTTCTTCTAATTGTTTAGCCAAGCACTATCCTAGGTGCTTCTGTGAAGGGATTTTGCAGATGTAATTAAAGTCCCTAATCAGTTGACTTTAAAGTAACCAAAAGGGATAGCATTCTAGGAGACTTAATCAGTGCAAAGATTTTAAAAAGAGGGCTTAGATGCTTCATTCATGTTGTTAATCTGCTCTTTTGCCTCATTGGTATGTACAATATTGGTATAGCAGTTGCTCCTATAATTGTTTTCCTCTCCAATTGGATCTTCCTTCTATTTTACTGATTCTTGGACCAAGTATGTGTATTCAGCTCCAGAATTGAGAGCCCAGGCTCCCACAGCATATCCTTACCACCAAATTTATTCTTTTGAGGTTTCAGTCTGCTTATGATCTCCCTTTCCTGACTGCCTGCCCTGTGGATATCAATCCTGCTTAGCTAGCTCCTATAAGTGTGTAAGACAATTCCTTGTAATAAATAACCAGATAGATAGAAAACCTCCCACTGCTCTCCCATTGGTCCCTGAGCAATGCATGAAGTAAAGAAGCAATTGTTTGCTTTACATGTCATAAAGCAGCTTGAAATTTAGATGGCCACCAGCATTCATTCATTTATTCATAACTGTGTGAGGGTTGGTAATACAGCAATAAACAAGTAGACATGGACCCTGCCCTTAAGAGCTGATCTTCTAACAGAAAAGCAGATGTTAAACAATATTTACAAAGATAATAAGGTTAGCACAGAATTGGTAGAAGGTGTAAGTGGGAGGCTCTACCCAGTCTGAGGTGTGAGAGATGAGAAATAAGGGCCTGGGAAAAAGCATGAGAGAACACAAGAACAAAGGAAATAAGTTCAAGCAGTTTTTCAGACTTGTTCTTCATGGTGGCAGAGGGAAGAGGCTGGAGAGGTAAACCACAGAGGGCCCAAGATGATAATGCCTGACAAACATTTTTATCAAAAAAATCTTCATACTTTGGAATCCTATATTTGTTTTTTTATTTTATGATATGACGTGTGGTTTCATTTTGAGCCTTTAAAGATCCCATGGTGTTAGTGTGTTTGCTCCTACCACCGCTTTTATTTCTTTGCAGCTTCTTTCTACAGTCTCCTTATATAACCCACAATGTTCTTCTAATTATGCAAGCATCAACTAGTTATTATCACACTATTTTTAACCCATTCTCCTGCCATCTGCTTTGCATGCTCACAGCACACCTGTTGAGGGAAAAAGGAAACAAATCCTGAATGCCTCACATTAATCTACCTGACAATTCCCTTGTCGCAAGGTTTATTTTCTGTTTTTTAAGACTCACAGCACTGGCTTCTTGGAGGGTGGACAGTTCACCCAGTCTCATTATTCCTGGCCTCCTGTCACCACCTGAGGTGCAGGGGAACTCAGTCCTTCTGTGGGCTATTAACCCTTCCTGCCAGCTAAGCACCCCAATGCTCTAAGGATTTTCTAATTAAGTAATTGAGCCACATGCTATCCTTAAAAAGTGGGCTAGAGAGAATGTGGCAAAAACCAATCACAAATCTGCATTAGGGTGAACAGTGAGAACTTAAATTAAATTTTTATCTTCCTTTGGTTTCTTTCATTTTTCAAAACCCACTGTTCAGGTCTCCGTGTAGCTGTCTTTGGGAAAATAGCTAGGTACAGAGGAGTGAGATGAATTTTAAAGCAGACTGATTTGGGTTGAAAGTCTGGTTCCAAACATAGCTTAATTTTTTATTTGAAAAATAGGAATAATAGTATCCACCTATCAAATGACATGTGCAAAACAATTCACTTAATGTGAGGCCCATGTGCAAAACAATTCACTTAGTGTGAGGGCTCTGTAAATTTTGGGTATTAAGCATTATGATCTTGAAAAGGGTAACTTTTCTAGAGGGAGAAGGAAAAGGAGAAGATTTAACTATATAGCAATTTACTCAACAGTTTATTTTTATTTGTTGTGCCTGCTTTTATATGCGGAGTAAGAAGCATCATTTGCTTTAAGAGCAGTTCCTGGTCTCGCCAGGCCCAAGTCAGGAGATATGATAGACTGGTTTATGGGGTGTGAGTACCTTTGTACAACTTGTCTGACTCATTTAAAAAAATGGATATACAGTATATACACATATATGTATATATACTAGTATAAATATAGTATATATATTCATAAAATCATTATTTTGTACACCTTTAAAATGCCAACTATATCTCAATAAACTAGAAAAAAACTAGTCTCACTGAGGAAAAAAATACAGTGAATTAGAGTGAAAAAGGTTTGAAAATAGATAGCGGTGATGACTGAAAAACATTGTGAATGTAGTTAATGCCACTGAATCGTACACTTAAAAGTGGTCCAAATGGTAAGTTGTGTGTTATATATGTTGTTCCACCATAGCAAAATACAAGAAAAGTGAACTGGAGAGCAGCCTACTGGCTGTGTCTGAATAACCCCTCCTCCCATTCCCAAATGTAGGCTAGCTCAATAATAACGTGACCCACTTACAAACCAGACTATACACGGATTATTGTTGCTAAATAATTTCCAAACATGAATTAGGAGGGTTCATATCTAAATCCTTCATTTTACAGAGGGGATTAGGGGGTTTGGAGACCTGAAAATGTGACTTACCCAGAATACATAGCATCGCCTGGGGACCAGACCACAGCTATTGTGCTATGCCATGTTGACTCAGGGCAGCCCCTGGTGCAATCAAGGCCTCTGGTTGCTCACATGTGGCCTTTTTTCTCCCATCTTTTTTTCTGGAAGCCTGATCCTTGTCTCTAATAATCCAGTTGCTCAGAGTTCTCAAATTGTTCAACTGAAGGCTAGGGCATTGGATTCCAGTCCTATCATTGCCTCTCATAGCTGAGCCAGTGCACATGGTAAGTGATGCCTGACAATTCCAAGCTTCCGTTCTGCTGTCTGAACTTCGATCTCCAGCCCTCAAACAGGCCACACTTTTTCTTTTTTAGCGCCTTTGCATATGCAGTTCTCTCTACCATGAATATCCTTCTTCACATTGATAATTCCTATTCACCCTTCCAGGTGAAACATTCCTTTATCTAGAAAGCTTTCCACTCTTCCAGTCTGTGTTACCTCAGCCTGAATGATGTTTATACTTCTTTGTACCTTATTCCACTTGTAATTTCCTTGTCTTATGTCTGAGTTCCATGAATGAGGCCAGGGTCTTGACCTATCCTGTCCACCATTGTTTCCCAAGAACTTAGCATAGGATCTGACACAGTTATGTTCAATCCTATATAATAAAAGAGTAATATGCAAATTAACCATCCAGCAACACCCAGCCATGCCTACAAACCACACCATGAAGCCAATCAGGAAGAAGTATGCAAATTAACCCCAATCAAGATGGCTGTGGCCACGAAGAGAGCAGGAGCGAGGCTTGGGTTTCCCTGGCAATGGAGGAAGCGAAGCTTTCCCTGGAGGGCTCAGGCCTCCACTCAAGGCTACAAAGTTTCAATTATAGAAGATAGATAAATCCCAACAGAAATGGCTGCCACCATGGAGCAAGCAGGAGGCTTGGCTCCAGTCCAGGCTACAAAGTTTCAGTTGTAGAAGATAAATAAATCCCAGATTCCAGGGCCTCCACTTGGGTTGTTGGGGGGCATGGCTGGCCTGCAAACCACTATAAGCCCCTCCAGGTTGTCCCATGCCCCAAGAGAATCCCATCCTGATCTGGGACACCCTTTAGGGCAAACCAGCTGGCCCACACCCATGCACTATGCCTCTCTAATAAAAGAGTAATATGCAGATTGACCATCACTCCAACACACAAGATGGCTTCCCCCATGTGGTCAAAGATCCTGCCCCCATGTGGACACAAGATGGCTAGCAGGGGAGGATAGTTGGGAGGGACCAGGCCTGCAAGGGAGGGCAGCTGTGGGCAATGAGGGCAGCTTGGAGGGACAGGCCTGCAAAGGAGGGCAGTTAGGAGTAACCATACTGGCAGAGGAGGAAAGTTGGGGGTGACCAGACCTGCAAGGAAAGGCAGTTAGGGGCAAACAGGCTGGCAGGGGAGTGGTTAGGGGTTGATCAGGCTGGCAGGCAGAAGTAGTTAGGTGCAATCAGGAAGCAGGCAGTTGAGCAGTTGGGAGCCAGCAGTCCTGGATTGTGAGAGGGATGTCTGACTGCTCATTTAGGTCCGATCCCACCAGGCCTAAACAGACAAACCTCAAGGGGTCCCAGATTGGAGAGGGTGCAGGCTGGGCTGAGGGGCCCCATCCCCCATGCACGAATTTCGTGCACCAGGCCTCTAGTAAAGAAATAAAAAGCAATTAAAATCAACCCTGTCTTCTCATAAGGGGAAAAATGAAGGTAACGATATACCTTTATGTATATTAACAAGCAAGAGTGGCAGTAGAAGTAGGGCAGACACTGCCTTTAATCCAAAGAGACTGACCCAGGCACTAGCTGATACTCTAAGGAAATGTACAGGTGGAGTGCAGGGAGCGAGCTGGATGCACACACCTGCAGTGCATGCAGGTGAGAATGAAGCCCACATCAATCAGCAGAGGGGTATAGGTTTGACACCAGGGGTGCTTTCTGTTTTGATACTGAGGATTGTTAAAAATGGGTCGGAGTACCAAGGACGTCTTCCCTAGAGGTTTCAGAAACCAGGCCAGAGTTCCATTTCAGCTGGTTATTTTAGGCTTACCACAGGTAGGGGGTGGACTAGACAGCCTCTTGGGGGTCCAGTTGCTCCACTCCTCTGACCCATAATCAAACTCTAGACCCTGTTGTGGCCAATACACACAGGCACACACGCACATGGGAAATGCATGTAGCTGGTCATGGGGCTGTAAATGTTGCCTAGTTCCCTTTCTACTGAACATTCCAAATTCACCTTTTGTTTAGAAAATGACCTCAGTCTTTAAACACCGCAAAGCTCTCTGTATAAAAAACTGGTTCCATATTTCAAAGTGAGAACTGCAGTGCGCACCAATTTAACTCTTGTATTGACGTTCACCTAAAAAATGTGGGGAAGGCAAGCTAGGCAAGAGGGTTCGAAAAATAACCTGTTCCTCTGACTAATTCCCAGCATTAAAAAGAAAGCGATCTGGACACTGCTGTGTGTCTGATCCAGCAAAGAGGGACACTTTTTCTCTGGTTTTAAACTGAGGGAAGGGAATGGACTTGAATATGCAAATGATTCTAATTTAATTAACTTTTATGACCACAGCTCCTTCGAGATAACCATGGGAGCCAATTAGATTCCATTAAAATTCAGTCATTTCCATGAAGCTTCGAGGGGCCCCCCCTGTCTTCTCCAAGAAAAAAACACAGAAAAACATGGAAAGATCTAATCGGAGCAACACAAAAGCGTTAAGACATCAGTAGCAGCTCTGCTGTGTGGTCTCACCAGAAGCTGCTTCCACATGCAGTCCAGCTTGTCGCCTGAGCCAGGCGCGTAGTGTGAAATCATCCCAGGTCAGTCATGTAACTGCTAGCCCAGAGTTTATCATCAAGTGAAGCAATGAAGAGGAAAGGCAATGGTATTTCACACTTTGGGGCAAAAACTCAAGCCTTGGGTGGGTGAGTGAAGAATTGCCTTGACCTCAGGCCAGACATGAAGAGGAACCTATGCCACTTACTCCTTTGCTGCCCAGTTTTGTAATATTCTGTCCTTTTTCTTCTCCTTGATTACAAAGGTAATATATATTTATTATTAAAAAATGGAAACATACAGCACGGCTAAAGATATTGCCTACATCAAGAAAGAACATGGAAGCTCTCTTTGACTTTGTTCTCATCTTTCTCCTTTACTAAGCACATTTTAGAGGCCTTTGTGTGTTTGGGGAGGGACAGAAATGGGTGGGGTGAGAAGGGTGCAGTGAGTACTAGGAATGGAGATATCATATATTCTAGTTCCTTTTTATTTTTTTTAAGTCTATATACCATGCCACACACCTCTCTTATCTCTAATGTGATATACAATTACATAGCTGCCAATAATTTCTGAACCCTGGTCCCTACATGATTGTCCATGGGCAGAAAATTGTATGGTGGGTCCGCCCTGAAAGCGCCTCAAGATGGGTTTAGAAAAGAGAGCAATGGAGTTTCTGGGAGCTGTATTGCCTGCCAGTTCTAAAACATTTTTAAAAATTTTTATTCATTTTATTTTTAAATAGTTATATATCCTTTATTCTTTATACGGCTTTTAAAAAAAATGTTATTTCAGAGAGGAAGGGAGAGGGAGAGACAGAGATAGAAACATCAATAATGAGAGAGAATGATCCATCAGCTGCCTCTTGCATGTCCTCTACTGGAACTGAACCCGGGACCCTTCAGTCCCCAGGCCTACGCTTTATCCACTGAGGCAAAACAGCCAGGGCAGTTCTAAAACATTTTAACCCTCCTATCTACATTCTGAAATCTGAAATTGTCCTAGTTGGGGCAGTTGAATATCTAATATTCATTCTTCCCTCCTCTTGTTTGCTAACAGAACCCAATTCTGCGTGGGATGTCAGTTTATCCATCAAAACACTCACTCTCCCAGCCTCCATCACTGCATCGGTGGCTTTGTGACCCAGTTCTAGCTAATGGGATGTGTACAGAAGTCTGCCAGAGACTTCTGAAAATTTTTTCTTTCCTGATGAAATGGACACATAGCTATAGTAAAGCTGTCAGCCTGCCTCCACTTCTTTCTGCCTTAGGTTTAAATGTATGACGGAAGCTGCCTTGGTATAAAGATGATGCAGCTGCAGCAGTCACCTTGGAAACACAAAGCAAGGAATGAACGTGCCAAGAAAGACAGAGCTGAAAGGTAGAAAGAGCTTGGGATCTCAGTGGCACTAAACCATCCCTAGCAACTGCCCACTCTGTTCTTCCGGTTATCTGAGAAAAAGAAACAATTTTTAAAGCTATTGTTAGGTGGGATTCAGTTCCTTGCAGCTAAAAGACTAAGTCATATGCCACATTTATAGGATCTTTCAGTGGTGATATGGGGGTTTGAACTCACAGATTCTCAATCTAATTTAGTAGTCTGTATGGATGAAGGTGGGGAAAGTGATGACATGTGCCTTAGATTGATATACATTGCTATATAATCTATTATCCAAACTGTAATAATTACACTAATATAGTAACCATAAATTGGTACAGACTCAGGTAAACCAGGTTATATATTTACCACCCACATAGCTCTTCATGAAATCACCTAGTATCATCCCTCACTATTCATTTCTATTCATTAGGGCCACACCAGAGCACTCCCTATTCTTAGAGCACATGCATACTTTTGAACCGACTGCCTCCACTCCTGTTATCCCCAGTTTATCCTGTTTTCTCCTCATTCCTACTCCCTATTTCCTCTTGGATTTCAACTTCTTCAAGTTCTAGTAGAACTGACATCTCCTCCCCTCACTCCTGTTGCTTTCACCTCCTCTCTTTCTTTCCAGGTTAATTGCTTTTTTACCAGTGTTTTGTAACATTTTATACATACCTTTAATGCAGAGTTTATCATAGCAACCCACATAGAACCCATATATTATTCATTTAGGACTCTCTTACCTATATAAGTGTCTGTCATACAGTAGGTGCTTAATAATCATTTAGTAAAATTTTATTTTGAATTTCATATCCACTCTTTCTTTAATACTCTCTGTAGGAGATGATAATAAATGGTGAAGATGTCAAGTAGGCTAAAAGAGGAAGGTAGTGTAGGAATACAGAAAACCCATAAACTGCATAATTGCTTCTTGAATTATATACTAACTAGGGGCCTGGTGCACAAATTCTTGCACTGGAGTGGGTATCGCTCAGCCCAGCCTACCCCCTCTCACTTACTGGGAGCCCTCAGGCGATGTCCTATTGAGGAGATTAGGCTGATCAGGGGAAGTCAACAGCCCCATCACTCTGCTGCTGCAGCCATTGCCTGTCACCTCAGCCACCAAGGTGTTTTCATCACCACGGATTCAAGTTCCTTCACCACAAAAAAATGACAACTTTCTTTAGGCATTTTCAAGATGTCTCTTTCATAGGAAGACATTTCTTTCTTTCTTTCTTTCTTTCTTTCTTTCTTTCTTTCTTTCTTTGTTTCTTTCTTTCTTTCTTTCTTTCTTTCTTTCTTTCTTTCTTTCTTTCTTTCTTCCTCCTCATCTGAGAATATGTTTCCATTATTTTTTAGAGAATGTGGAAGAGAAAGGGAAAGACAGAAACATCAAAGTAAAAGAACACTTTGATTGGTTGCCTCCTGCATGAGCCCTGACCTGGGCCCCAGCTAGAGAGGAGCCTGCAACCTAGGTACATGCTCATGATCAGAATCGAACCAGACCCTATAGTAGGCAAGCTTAGGCATTATCCACTGAGCCAAACTGGTTAGGACAAAATATGACATTTCTTAGCCCTCCAGCAAGCGCACCTTCCTTTTTTTCTCCAAGAGTGTGGTAGAAAAACCCTAGATCACCTTTTTGGATTCTTATACCCAAGTTACTAAGAATATTACCAGTGGCAAGCAGGGAGCTTAGCCAATGAGCTATCAGAAAAGATATTTCCTCTGTAGTTTACACCAATTGCCTCTGATCTCTGGCTCTTCCTCTGCCACGGCCTAAAGCCTCCGGGCCTGGGCAGGGGTTCCCCTGCTCCCTCTGATCACCCTGCTCTGCCCCTGCCCAGGCCTCAAGCCTCTGGCCCAAGCTTGGGGCCTGGACAGGGGACCCCCAGCTCCCTCCAATAGCCCTGATCCACCCCTGCCCAGAAACCGCCTGGCTCAGGCCCTTCCCAGGTTGCTCAGGACACACCAGGGGGTCTACCTTAAAGTGACCTGGGTGCTGAGAAAGTTCCTGGGACTCAGGCTGCTGGGTGCCTACGTATGCAAATTAACTTCCATCTTTGGTGGGTTAATTTGCATAATCACTCTGATTGGCTGTGGGCATAGTGGAGGTAAGTCAATTTACATGTTTGTCTATAATTAGGTATGATAGAATTCAAATTCTTGCTTCTTGAGTTATATACTAAGTAGGGGTTCTTGACAGACTTCCTTCTTCTTTTTTTCACTTCTGAATGACCAGAAGGTGCATTCTTTGAGAATGAGTACTATCACCTATGGGGTAGAGACTAAGAGAACTTAATGTTTGCATGTACTTGATAAAAGCTATCTCTCTGGTAAGTTCATAACAAAACAATGAAAATCAATTCCAGAATACACTGGGATTTTTCTCTCTCATGTATACACCTAACATTTACTAATATTCATGTGTGTTATCTATAAACCTTGCTGAAGGCAGAGAGGACAATGAAGGGCAATGTTGTCCATAAACTCTCATGAATGAAATTAAACTATAAGATATTAAAAGGAACCCAGCCGGCATGGCTCAGTGGTGGAGCGTTGACCTATGAACCAGAAGGTCATGGTTTGATTGCCAGTCAGGATATATGTCCAGAATGCAGGCTCGATCCCCAGTGTGGGATGTGCAGGAGGCAGCCGATCAATGAGATATTGAAAGGATAGTCCTAGGCAATGAGATATATTTTTGTTGGAGGTCTATAGAGTTAATGATAGGACACCATTAAACCCAGTAAATTATTATTAATTTTAATCCTGAAGTCTGAGATAGGATAGAGAAAATGATAATGGCATGGGGTCTTTTCTTTGGTGAGCCTTTAGTTTGTCTCCTAAATTAGAAGTCCCAGGAAACTTGGGTCCAGCTCTGACTCTGGTTCTTCTTGGCAGTATGATTTGAAGTAGGTCACAATTTTCCTCTGAACTGTCTTCCTATTTAAGATGGGGCCACTAATACTTTTTCACAAGATATGTGAAAGGACTTTGTAGACTGGGTTGAAGTCTACCAAAGGGAGATAGGGCTATTTTAGCTGATTTTCAGGCAGTGGTGTTGAGGAGAGTGTGGGAGAGAGGAACAGAATGGAGAACCATACTTAAGCCGCCCCTAGGCCTCCTTTGACTGAAACCCTGGTTTATTCTACAATAGCAAGTTAATAATACTACCCAATAAAGCAGTAGCATTTAAAACTTAGTCTGGGACGAGATTGCATTCACCAGGGAGGGTTGGTTCCATCATGGCATGCTTTAAACCTGTGGTTGGCAGTCAGTTTTTTGCTCTATTATTGCCTACATTGGGAAGGGTGAGCCTAAATTGGAACCCTCTTTCCTCTGTTTAAGCCGTTTCTGCTGAGTCCCATAGCGTTGATTATAGTTCTTGCACTCTGCCGCTGGCTGTTTTATTCTTGACTCACCTCCAGACTCATAAATATCCTGCAGAAAACACAGAGGTTTTAAACGTTACCTATCTCTTAACCTTGTGCTTTAATGCGTCTCATGTAATAGCCAGGGCCTACACTTTTTCCCGACTTATTGCCTCCAACCTATGCAGGAGCAAAAACCTTGACAGACTTCCTTCAGATCTTTCAAAAGAAGCAGATAAGACCCAGTTGTGTGACCGTGGGCGGTTTCTTCTACTACTGAAAGAGGGATGCTATCCTGTGGTGGCTGTTGTGACTATGACCTAAATGTAAGGAAGAGCACCTGGTACATTACAAATATCTCATAAATATAAGTGCTCTTATTCTTATTAGTAATAATAACACTTAAAATATTCATAATAAAGCAACATTTGAAATTTGGGAAGAAGGCTATCCATTAATTAATATTTTCCATGTTCCCATTTAGAAAGGAAGTCCCTGCTTGGAATGAGAAACAAATAACAGCACAAGAAATCTAAATAGCAATGCAATAGATGTAGGACATTTCAGTACATTGAAATGCTGTTAAACAAGATTAGCCAAGATGAAATGAATGTACATACAGTGTTTTTTGTTTGTTTTTAGCTGAGTAGCTACCTAGGTGTCACTCTGTAATATACTGAGAGCAGCATTACTTTGTATTATGTCATGACCATGTAGTATGACAACGAGATTGCATCGGAAGCAACCAGTGTGCCCTTAGGAAAGCTGGGTGGAAAGCTGCCCCTGCAGGGAAAGAAACAGAGATATATGAAGGCTGGAGGAGAGTAGGGGCAGCTATTCCAAGACTATTCTCTCTATAGAGAAGTTGGGTCATCTTGTATACTTAATGAAGCTGTTTATTTTCCGTCTATCTTTGTCCTATATCCTGGCACTGGCTAGACTTATAGAAATGGACCATTGATTTTCCCCCTTATTCTTTTATTTTTTTTTTTTTAGGAACCAGAAAGAAAAAGTGTTAATCTAATAAAAGGAAAGGAGGCTTCACGAGTGGTGAGAAAATGCACTCTTCTGGCTTATTTGTAAGGCCTTGATGTTTTGTTTTGCTTTTAATCCTTATTGTTGAGAGTATCACAGATGTCTCTCTTTCCCCCGCTATTGCCCTCCTCCACCCAGTTCCTGCCCCTATCCCAGGCCTTCACCACTCTATTGTCTATGTCCACAAATAATGCATATTATATATGCAGGTGGGTGAGGTGAGGGAAGCCATGGATGGTGCAGCCCCGGAGACGGGGTCCCTACCAGCCGCATTGCACCAGCAGTCCTGTCTCTGTGCATGAACTGCAGAGGAAACACCTTTTCTGACTGCTCATTGGCTAAGCTTTCTGTATGCCACTCACAGTATTCTTGGTAACTTGAGAAATAAAGAATCCAAGAAGGTGATCTAGGGTTTTTCCACCTCACTCCTGGAGGAAAAAATGAAGGTCTGCTGCTAAAGGGGCTAAGAAATGTCATATGCTACCCTAGCTATTTTGGGTCAGTGGATAGAGCCTCAGCCTGTGGACCACAGGGTCTGGGTTCAATTCTGATCAAGGGCATGTATCTAGGTTGCAGACTCCTCCCTGGCTGGGGCCCAAGTCACGGCTCATGCAGGAGGCAACCAATCGAAGTATCCCTCTCACACTGATGTTTCTCTCTGTCTTCCCCTCTCTCTTCCACGCTCTCTAAAAATCAATGGAAAAATATCCTCAGGTTCGGTTAAAAAAAAAAAGCCAAGACCAGTTTGGCTCAGTGGTTAGAGCGTCGGCCTGCAGACTGAAAGGTCCCAGGTTCGATTCCAGTCAAGGGCACATCCTGGTTGCGGGCACATCCCCAGTAGGGAGCATGCAAGAGGTGGCTGATTGATGTCTCTCATCGATGTTTCTAACTCTCTATCCCTCTCCTTTCCTCTCTGTAAAAAAAAATCAATAAAATATATTAAAAAAAAGAAAGAAATGTCATATCCTATGAAAGAGACATCTTGAAAATGCCTAAAGAAAGTTGTCATTTCTTTGTGGTAAAGGAATTGAAGTCTGTGTTGATGAAACACCTTGGTGGCTGTGGCAGCTGGCAGTGGCAACAGCAGTGGGCTGATGAGGATGATGTCTTCCTCTGATCAGCTGGGTTGCCTCCCATAGAGGGAGGCCAGACTGTAGGGAGTGGGCCTAAGCTGTCAGTTGGACATCCCCTGAGGGCTCTTGGGCTATGAGAGGGGGGCAGGCTGGGCTGAGGGGGACCCCCCCCCACTTCAGTGCATGAATTTCATGAACTGGGCCTCTAGTATACATATAAGATCTTTGGTTAATCACTTTCTACCTTGCCTCCCCCATTCCCTCTGAGATTCATCAGTTCCCTTGCCCCTAGTTCTATTTTATTCATCAGTTTATTTTGTGCATTAAATTCTTTGATAATTTATTTTGATTTTTAGATTCAATTGTTGATAGCTATGTATTTATTGCCATTTTGTTGTTCATATATATATATATATACATATATATATATATATATATTTTGCTTCTCCTTCTCCTCCTTCTCCGTCTCCTTCTCCTTTTTCTCCTTCTCATTATTCTTTTTCAAGAATATTTTTGAAATACTGGTTTGGTAGTGATGGTAGTATTGGTACTTGTAATACTGGTTTGGTAGTGATGAACTCCTTTAGCTTTTTCTTGCGTGTGAAGCTCTTTATCTGACCTATCAATTCTAAATGATAGCTTTGCTGGGTAGAGTAATTTTGGTTGAAGGTACTTGCTTTTCATTACTTTGAATACTTCTTGCCACTGCCTTCTGGCCTGCATAGTTTCTGTTGAGAAATAGGCTGTCATATGTTAATTACCTCCCTTGTAGGTAATTAACTGATTTTTCTTGCTGCTTTTAAGATTCTCTTTGTCTTTTATCCTTGGCATTTTAATTATGATGTGTCTTGGTGTGGGCTTCTTTGGTTTCCTATTATTTGGGACTCTCTGCACTTCCTGGACTTGTAAGTCTATTTTTTTCATCAAGTAGAAGTTTCCCTTTATTATTTCTTGCTCTCTCTCTTCTCCTTCTGGCACTCCTGTAATGCCAATGTTGATATGCTTGAAGTTGTCCCAGGGTCTCCTTACACTGTCTTCATTTTTTTTCTTTTTTCTTTTCTGATCGGGTGTTTTTGCTTCTTCATATTCCAAATCATTGATTTGATTGTAGGAATCCTCACTCTACTTTAAATCCCTGTAAATTATTCTTTATTTCAGTTAGTGTATGCTTAATTTCTGACTGGTCCTTTTTAATGTCTTTGAAATTCTCACTTAGATTCTTCTAAGTCTTACTAAGTCCCTTGAAGTTCTTATTAAGATCCTTGAACAACCTTATAACCATTGTTTAGAACTCTGTACCTAGTAGTTTGCTTGCTTTCATTTCATTTAGTTCTTTTTCTGAAGATTTCTTCTGTATTTTCTTTTGACATGTTTCTTTATCTCTGCATTTTAGCTACTTCCCTGTGTTTGTTTCTATGTATTATGTAGAGCTGCTATGTCTCCTAGAATTGGTAGAGTAGTTTTGTATAGTAGGTGTCCTAAAGGACCTAGTCACCTGTGCTATGCACTCTAGGTGTGCCCCTATGTGGGCTGTGTGCATAGTCTGGTTATAATTGAGCCTTGATTTTTGTTGGCGTCACTGGGAGGAATTGACCTCCAGGCCAATTGTCTGTGAGGACTAGCTGTAACTACAGTGAGAGAGCTGCTGTGCAGGAAACAGCCTTGTGGAGCAGGACTTGCTTCAGTGGAGCTTTGGTATTTACTGAATCTGACTCTTTAGTATGTTGCTTGTGGATGTGTGGAGTTGTAATCTGGTATGATCTGAAGCTGGTCCACTTGGTGCCCTGGCTCTAGGGCCTCCATGGAGGTGCAAAGTCAGCCATTGCCTGGGGCCACCTGGTAGAAGCTAAAGAGGAATGTGCAGATGGGGGCTGCTATTTGCTATTTGTATTGGGCGTGGAAGTGCCCAGGTGAGGCCAAGTTGTGAAGCAAGGCATGCTGCTGCTAGGTCTTAGGCCTCTTATTGAGAGATATGGGCACACTGACACCAGCTCCTGCTTATTTGAGAGATTTTAGGAATGTCTGAAGCCTGAGACAGGACAGGCCATTCATATGGAAAAGCAGCTGCAAATAGCTTGGGCAGGCCTGAAAATGGATAGGCAAAGTCTCAGGGAATCACTGGGGCTGAGCAAACAGTGTGAATTAGGCTCATGGAAACTCAGATATGGATGCCAGTCAATTCTCTGACAGGGGAGATCCCAGAACAGGGAACAGTGAACCTTGTAATCCCCTTTTCTCCTCCCCCTTTCATCTGCTCTCCCCCGCCCCACTCCTCACCCTCTGTCTGGGAAAAAGCTGACCTGGAGTTCATGCCCTGATGCCAAACAATCTGGTTCCTCCCCATATGTCCCTGGATTCCCCAAAGCCAGCACCCCAGCACTGGAGCTCAGAGGGAGAAGCATTGTGTAAGTTCATGTGCCAACTCTTTAAGAAGTACTGCTGGGTCTCCAGCAGCCTCTGTGTTTCTCAGCCACAATCACTGATGGTTTTTACAGCCTGAAGTTATGGGGACTTCTCTTCTGGAACCCTGAACTGTGGGGCTCATATGGGATTAGGACCCTTGCTTTTCATGGGAGGCTTCTGCATTGGAGATACATCTCTCGATTAAAAAAAAAAAAGCCACAATTGGATATCAGACCAACCTGTTCCATGCCTCTGCCCCTCCCACCAGTATTGATGTATTTTTTCTTTCCTTCTCTAGTTGTAGGATTTCCATTTAGCCAGATTTCAGGTAGTTTTGAATGATGGTTGTTCTGTATTTTAATTGTAATTGTTATGTGGTTGTGGGAGGCAGCAAATACTGGTGTTTACCAATGCCACCATCTTGGTTCTCCCATTTTTTCCCCCTCATCTGAAGATATGTTTATTGTTTTGAGAGAGAGAGAGAGAGAGAGAGAGAGAGAGAGAGAGAGAGAGAGAGAGATATTGATTGGTTGTCTCCCTGACCATGGATCAAAATTATTAGATTACTTGTAAATGGCATCAATCAATTAGCACTGTAGGACTGAGTCTTGAAGAAATTTTTAGAGACCAGTTGGTAAAACTTTAACTCTTCATATTCCCCAGAAAAGACTAAATTGATTTGGACTCTCTCTAGGCTCCCTTCCTTCCCCCACTATTGAAGATTTAATTAGTGTGCACATTATTGGGGCTGCAAGACTTAGGCAGAGGTAAGAGTTTGAACAAGAAGCATGGGACTGATGCACCCCTTCCCCCACTATTAGAGCAATGAAGTCTGGCACATCCTGTTTTTTAATGGCACCAAATCAAAGACTACTGCATTGACTGCTAAAAATTCATTAAAAATTTTTTTTATTCTTGTATAAAAGTCCCTTCTGGACCTTTACATATTAAACAAAATCATTGTCACTTATATCAATTTTGCTCATCATTTGCTTGATGTATTTCATCTGCATTGGAAGGAATTAAGAATTACTGTTTGGAGAGGTGGCAGCATAGGTGAACACCTAAACTCCTGCCTCGCACAACCATTTCAAAACTACAAGTAAAAGAGAATGGACATCATCCAGAACCACAGGGAAGTTGGATGAGTGGAAATTCTACAACTAGAAGGAAAGAGAGGGGCTCTTGGAGACTCAGAGGAGCTGCAAAAAGTTGAGGTACGGAAATGTGGGCGTGGAGAGAGCGGGTGCCAGAGTACCTGGCTGGCTTGCTTTGGTGGGAGGGAGATGCAGACTCCCAACTGCACTGAATCCCTTATCATACGGCACTGAACCCCAGTTCTGGGCGAGACTCATATAGGAGGAGTCTGGACTGTGAAAGGAAATTTAGGGGAGCCGTGAAAGGGCAGAGGTCTTCCCACAGAAGACAGACTGCTGATTGTGCCACTGGTGTTCTCTAGTGGGCGGGAGACAAAGCCATCTTTTTAGTCTGCGTTTCTATGAGCCTATTTTTGTTTTGTTTGTTTTATTTAGTTTTAAGATTCCACATAGAAGTAAAATTTGTCTTACTCTGCCTGATTTATTTAACTTAGCATAACCTCTAGATCCATACCTATTGTTACAAATGGCAAAATTTCATTTTTTATTGCTGGCTAATTAATATTCCATTGTATATATACATGGGTAAGTAAAAGTAGTGACTATGTGAAACAATTTATTCTTGCATTTTTTATACAAATAAATATTTATGTTATTATTTATTTGTGTAAAAAATGTCAACAAACAACATGTTGGTGAGGATGTGAAGAAAAGGGAACCCTTATGCATTGTTGGTGGGAATGTAAACTTGTACAGCCCCTATGGAAAACTGTATGAAGAGTTCTCAGAAAATCAGCATTGTATTTTAAAGGATAATAAATCCCCACCATGACAAATAAACATGTGAATAGCAGTGAAAGCACACATGTTTTAAGGAACTGCCTTGTGTCAGAGTGCTTGGTTGGCTTCCTCATGTAGAAGAGAAATGGAAACTCCCGACTGCACTGAACCCCAGTTCTGGGCAAGACTCATATTGGGGGAGTCTGGACTGTCAGAAAAATCAAGGAGTGCACAGAAACTCAGGGGAGCCACGAAAGGCAGAGGTCTGGAGGAGCATGTGCAAGTGCACGCAGAGAGGACTGACTGCTGATTGTGCTGCTGTCCTTCTCTAGCAGGAGGAAAGGGGAATCTCCCGACTGCGCTAAACTCCACTTCCAATTGCACTGAACCCCAGTTTTGGGTGAGACCCTGGGGACCCAGACTCATACAGGTCTCTGGACCGCACAGGAACTCAGGAAAGCTGTGAAAGGCAGAGGTCTGGAGGTGCGTGAGTGCGAGTGTGCAGAGAGGACTGCAGCAATTACCAAGGAACACTGAGACCTAGAGGCCGCTTGGGCAGGGCTGACAGGAAGCCAAGGCTGTCTGCTTAACTCTGAGATTCCGCCCCATCCAAGTTGAGCACAGAAGATTTTGCAATTTTGCAAGTCTTGTATCATAAGACTGACTCTAGCAGAGAAGTTCTCCCAGCATAGACACAGCTGATCCTCACAGCCAATTGGCCTGGAGGTCAATTCCCCCCAGTGATACCAATAACAATCAAGACTTAACTAGAACAAGGCTGTACACACAGTCCACAAAGGGGTGCACCAGGAGTGTCCACCTCAGGTAACTGGGGATGTGGAGCTACTGGGCCATATAGGACACATAGCACACAAAGCTACCCTACCAACTCAGAGAAGCAGCGAAAATACAGAGACAAAGGAACAGATCACAAACAAAAGAAATGGAGGAAAACAAATGACTAAATATAGAATTCAAAAACACGGTTATAAGGTTTTTCAAGAATTTCCTAGAAAAGGTCGATAAATTTAGCAAGACCCAAGAGGAGATGAAAAAGGACCAACTAGAAATTAAACATACACTGACTAAAATAAAAAAATATTATACAGAGACCTAACAGCAGACTAGAGAAATGCAAGAATCAAGTCAAAGATTTGAAATACAAAGAAGCAGAAAACACTCAACTGAAAAAGCAAAAAGCAAAAAGAACCGCACAATTTAAAGATAGTGTAAGGAACCCCTGGGACAATTTCAAGCATACCAACATCAGAATTATGGGGGTGCCAGAAGAAGAGAAAGAGCAAGATACTGAAAACCTATTTGAAGAAATAATGACTGAAAATTTCCCCAACCTGGTGAAAGAAATAGACTTACAAATCCAGGAAGTGCAGAGAACCCCAAATAAAAGGAATACAATGAGGACCACACCAAGACCCATCATAATTAAAATAGAGCAAAAGACAAAAATAGAATGTTAAAAGCAGCAAGAGAAAAACCTACAAGGGAGCACCCATATGATTGTCAGCTGATTTCTCAACAGAAACTATGCAGGCCAGAAGGGAGTGGCAAGAAATATTCAAAGTGATGAATAGCAAGGACCTACAACCAAGATTACTCTACCCAGCAAAGCTATCCTTCAGAATTGAAGGTCAGATAAAGAGCTTCACAGGTAAGAAAAAGCTAAAGGAGTTCATCAACACCAAACCAGTATTATATGAAATGCTGAAAGGTATTCTTTAAGAAGAGGAGGAAGAAGAAAAAGGTAAAGACAAAAATTATGAACAACAAATACATATCTATCAACAAGTGAATCTAAAAATCAAATGAATAAAAAATCTAATGAATAGAATAAACTGTTGGAAATAATAGAATCGAGGGCATAGAAAGGGAGTGGACTGACAATTCCTAGGGGGAAGAAAGTGAGGGGGATGAGGGTATAGACTGGACAAAAATCGAATACGTATGGATGGTGGCAATGGGGGAGGGGAGGTAAGAACAGAGGGGAGGTGGAGGGGAGCTATGGGGAAGGGAAGAGGAACAATTGTAATAATCTGAACAACAAAAATTTATTAAATTAAAAAAAAAGAAATTGCCTTGTGCATAGTTCTTTGATGTACTATCTTTTGGAATCAGATCAGAACTTTAGACATTTGTGCCTTGCTCTTTTTGGTTCCAGGAACATAGGGCCAAGTTATTCAGAAGCACTTGAAGTTGTTTAGAGAACTGTGAACAATTTCACCAGACTAAACAAATTATATCTGATTTCAAGATTGATCCCAAAGGGACTGCTGATGATAGTGTTCAAAACAAAGATAGCAGTGATGTTTTTGATCAAATGAATCATTGCTGCCAAACAATCTTATATGAGAACCAGCTTCCCCTCCATGCAAATGGGAGTGATCTGTGCATTGGAAAAATGCTTATGGTGTTTTTCTGCTCTGCTGGAGGCATGAATGTTGAGGGAGGAGAGTGAGGGAAGCCATGATTGTTAGGGATTAAGGACATTGTGTCCATGGTTTGAGCACCCTACTCCTCTATTGTACATGTTAATTCCTTGAACCTTTGAACTTGTCAGTCTGCTTTTCCAATCCCATCTTTTTTTAAATGATTGACACCTAATTTATTCCTGGGGAGTGAAGGCAGCATGGTATAGCAGAAAGAGCAAGGGTTTAGAGTCAAAATGATTGGGTTTAAATCCTGGCTCTGCCCAGCACTAACTATAAATGTAGGCAAATCTCTTGACTTGTTTAAATCTCAGTTTATTGTCTACTAAATATATTTAATGATTCTTTTTATGATTATGTTGAGAATTAAATAGAATGATATACATTGAAGTGCTTAGTAGGTAATGAAATTTTACTAAAAAGGACACGAATTCACATGGTATGATGATGTGTACACTACTCTTGGGTGCTCAGATGCCAAAGATCATCTTAAAAGTTTTCTGGTTTGTTAAATGTTGGGCTGTAAATAGAGAAAATACTTTAAATTAAAAGTCTGAGGATATGGATTCTGCCCTGCATTCTATACTGAACTACTCTTGTCCTTTGGTTTCCAGTGAGCTGAAGTGTGAAAATAGTGTCAAATGATTCCTAGAATTTTATACTTCTAAAATCCCATGAATCTGTGAAGCTTAAATATGTGGATCTGAAGTATATCTGTATTCTAGAGAGACCATGGTACCATGTATGTCGTTATATTTTACAGAAGACACCATCCTGCATCTTTGAGTTGGGTCTCAGGAAGACTGGTCTCTTGCAGTCTTACATACGATTCAATATGACCTTGGACATTCTTTCCTCATTCTATAGCCATAGCTATTTTGATTAGGAGTGGGAACCTATTACATGGTGGGCTTGTTAGATTCTCTTGCTGGACTCTTGGGATTAGAATATGGAAAGTCTAGTTAATAGACAGTGATGCTGCACCTGGCAGATCACCTTATAGGTGTTTAGAGGCTCAGAGTAAATTTGTGGAAGCCATGATGGGTCATGTGAAAGGAAGTGAGGGCAGACAATCTGGAAGTAGGTTTAATGGGAAGGGAGAAGGGGGAGGGGACAAGAAGAGGGAAAGATGGAGAAAGTAACTTCTTTGGTCATTTTTCATTGTAATCACTCACAGGCCTTGCTATTCTTTTTTTTAAAAAATAAATCTTTATTGTTCCGTTTATTACAGATGTTCCTTTTTTTCCCCCCTATAGTTCTCCCCCACCTGATTCCCCACCTTCCACCCCATGCCTTTACCCCCCGCCACTCTCCTCATCCATAGGTGTAAGACTTTTGTCCAATCTCTTCCTGCACTCCTCACACTCCCTTTCCCTAGAAAATTGTTAGTCCATTCCCTTTCTATGCCCCTAATTCTATTATATTCATCAGTTTATTCTGTTCATCAATTTTTATTCACTTGATTTTTAGATTCACTTGTTGATAGGTATGTATTTGTTATCACTTTGTTGCTATTCTTTTTTATAGTTGGGTTCCGTGAAATATGTCTGTATAGGTGACTGTGGAACAATACGGGGACTTAGAGGCCCCCAACTTCCTGCACAGTAGAAAATGTGGGTATAAACACAATCGGCCCTCTGCATCTGCAGATTCCCAATCGCAGATGGAAATACTGTATTCTCTTTCACTTAAAGCAGACTTGAATGGCTTTTCTGTTCCTTATGTCGTAAGACATATGGTGACAGAGACTAGAAACTGGTAACATGGACTGGAAATTCCCCAACAGCAGGGATTTTGTCTTGTTCCCTTTTGGAACAAGCATTTGGCCCAGCATTCTGCACAAAGTAGGTGCTTAATGAATTTATAGTGAAATGACATGAAAATCATATATTTGTGGATAAATAGTGTCCTTGATGGCATTTATATAAGAAGCATTAATTTTAAGAGATGATTATGTTTCAGGAAGCATTTCCTGAATCCTCCTAATTGGGCAAGAAACATTTTTGACCGCTGTCTTTGCTGTGTCTTAGGACCTATTCAGTTGTAAGCTCACTGTAGCTTTATTTTAAAATGGTAAAGACCTGGGGTGGGTGGTAGAGTCTGGGAGGAGGAGAGTAAAGGAGGGCGGGGAATGGAAGACATCTATAATACTATCAACAATAAAAAATATATATTAAATTAAAAAATATCTGAAGCAAATAAAGCTAAAAATAAAGATTTTTATAAAGTGGGAAGGAGTGGTGGTAGTGGTAATGGTGGTAGTGGTGGTAGTGGTGGTGGCATGGGATTGTCTGTTTAACTAAATAGCCTAGGATTGCTTTACATACTGTGGAGATATAAATTTATAGTTATTCCATATAAGCAACTTGAAGTATAGTTGGGAAAAGTCAAAAAAGAAAGAAAGAAAAAAGAAAATAAGGAATAAATAAACAAAATATGTTGATTTGCAATGGATTTCAAATGACTGGGAGAATAGAAGGTCAGCAAGGTCTACAGTGGTCCCTCG
The DNA here is from genome assembly GCA_004026805.1 of Lasiurus borealis. NCBI lineage: Eukaryota > Metazoa > Chordata > Mammalia > Chiroptera > Vespertilionidae > Lasiurus > Lasiurus borealis. The sequence continues at coordinate 4,101 of PVJN01022736.1, read as the reverse complement.
AGATACGAGTGCCCTAACATACGAAAGTTTTGAAATATGAGCCATGGAGCAAGTGATTTTTGCTTTGAAATACGAGCAACAGTTGAGATACGAGTAATCTCTCGGATCGGCCGGCCGCACACGACCCACCAGTTTACCGTGACTCGAGGGTCTCATAGTTTCCCACGCCTCAAGGTTACAGAACGAATTAAACTCGTATCTCGAGGTACCACTGTACTTTATTTAGAGAACATTTTTGGAATAACAGGGAGGTCGAGTTACTCCTTTGAGATTTGGCAGGCAGAGAGGTGGGGAGGAGGAGAACTAAAGGCTAAGTGAAGGCATGGAGGCAGTAATGAGAGTTGTGCAGTGCACACCACTAACAACAATTTGCATTGAGAAATCTGATACAGAATGGCCGAGTATGGGAGGCAATAAAAGATTATGGTTAAGAAGGCTAAATCTGGAATTGGACTTTCTGGATTCAAATCCCAGTTCCACATCCACCTCACCTCTTATTGGCTTTGTGACGTTGGGGAATTTATTTAATCTTTTTGTTCCTCAGTGCCCTCACCTGCAAAATTGAGGGTAAAAATTGTATCCACCTCACAGCGGTACTGCAAGGATTAAAGAGGATACTGTTTGTAAAGATTAGTGTCTGGCACTTAGCACAATCAATGTTAGCTGGCACTATCTGTTGTAATAGAGATCTGGTCAGATAATAGATAGCTGGTGTGGTAAGACCTAATTAAAGAAACTCTTCTATTAATTCTGAATTACCATATTGATAGTAAATCTCATAGTCATTTAGGAAGTCAGTTACTGTCTGAGCTGTTACTGAATTTTGGGGGCACTAGTAGGGACTGAATTAGGGTAGGAAAGAACATTGGATGGATATATAGAACCCAGTGGAAGGAGTTTGGACTTGGTGAATGACTCCTGGGGCATGGTGGTGTTTTCCTGAGCAGGGAAGTGATATGATTATAAAGGAAGGAGAGGCAGGGATAGGAGGTCCAACAAGGACCACTGAGTGGGAGTATTGCAATAATTCAGGTGTGAGGCAGCAAAGGCCACAGACAGGGCTGTAGCTGAGAGACAGCAATGTGGTGGGAAATCCGAGAATCTTTAAAGGAATGGTGTCCACTGTTGCCACCCTGGTCCAGGACACCATCTTCTCTTGCTTGGATTACTGCCACCTCCCTCTAACCTCTCCTGCTCTGGCCCTGTCTCCTACAGTCTTATCTCCTCTGTGCATTCTGTGCTATCACTCCCAACTCACTCTGCACTGCTGGGCTCCCGTTACCTCTGGTTTCATCCTGTGCTGTTTGCCTACTTGTTCTCTCCACTCCACAAAGCTGCCATCCCTGCTGTTCCTCAGACACACCATATCTGTTCCTGCCTCAAGGGACTTGCCTGGGCCTGGTCTTCTAAATATCCACAGAGCTAATTCCTCCACCTCCTTTAGGTCTCTGCTCAAATGTCCCCTTATTAGTGGCATCGTCCTTGATCACCCTTTCCTACCTTGATACTTCCTGTTTCCTTTACCGTGATTGGTTTTTTCTTACCTTATCACATCTGACATTATTTCTGTATTTGTTCATGGTCTAATTTCTCCACTAAGATATTAACTCTAGGACAGCAGATATCTTGACTATCTTGCTTGCTGATGCATCCACAGGACCAAAAGAGTTCCTGGCATATAGGAAGCACTCAATAAATAAATATGTTGAAAGAATGTGAGAATAAGAGCAATTGGGTTGTTGTATCAGGTACCCTGCTAGATGCCTCTTCAGAAGTTGCCTCATTTGCTTCTTGCAATGACCCTGTCAAAAGGTATTGTTCTCATTGTCTTTCAAATGAGTTTGAGGCCCAGAGACAGGAAATAACCAAGAGCACAGAGCTGGTAAGTAAAACAATCAAGAATTGTGTCCATTCTTCTGACCTTGGTGGTGTCATTAACATGAGATGGGGAAGCTCAACCAAGTACCAAGGCTTCTAGCTGCTGAACAGTGGAAGAGCAGAGGAACCACTCACAGAAATGGGAATGCTGGGAAAGAAGGCCAGTGTGTTAGAAAGAGAAGTAATGAGGAGAGAACGTCAAGGTCAGTTTCAAGACTCTCCCCCAACCCCCAAGAGTAGGAGGAGAAAGAGGAGTCTGTGAAAGACTGAGAAGAACCAGAAAGGAGAAGAAGCACAGAGGTCAGGAGGAGCCATGGACAGGAAGGAGGGGAAGTACAGAGGCCACATTTTGCAAGGAAACTAAAAGTAGGTCAGCTGGAACTTGGCAACAAAAACGAGATTAGAGAATCACTTGCTTTTTGATTTTATAACAAAATAATCTATCTCAACAAAGTGCTAAAAGGCATTTAATTAAAGTAAATTAAAATTAATTTTCATTTGAGGACTTTTTTTCTCCTGTTGCCCTCATTACATTTTGAGATGCTTTGGGGTGCTTTCAAAGAGTGGATCAGGAAGGAGGGTTTGATGATCCAGCCTGAAGTTTTCTTGTGCCTCTGCATGGCCTGAGTCACTGAAAGGTTCTATATTTAGAGTGTCATTGACACAGATAAAATCTGGGCCCCAGTTGGAAAATACAAAAGCAAAAGGGGATACTTTAGTGATTTCTTTGGTGTCAGGAAGATTGAAAATTGAGTTTCTACGCTAGTATAAGTAATATTCCCTGAAATCTGTTTTTTCTTGTAAACTAGAAATTCTGATAACTTCATTATTACTCAAGCAAATATTCTCTACCCTAGCTTCTTACTTCAATGTGTGTGTGTGTGTGTGTGTGTGTATAGGGGTATCAGCAAACAAACAAAGCTCTAGTTTAAAACATACTGAAATGAGAACATTGGCAAAAATGTTGGTGAAGTGCACCTTACAATAAAGTAATTTATCAACTGGTGGTCTGTCAGATAAGACTTGAGAGCTAGACAGACAAAAATGGTTTTGAGGCACAGAGGCAGGAGGTAACCAAGAGCATAGAGATGGTACATGAAACAATCTAGAATTGTGTCCATTCCTCTAACCTTGGTGGTGTTGTTAACATGAGATGGGGAGGCAGAGCTCAATAAAGCACCAAGACTTCTATCTAGACATGGTTACTTCACTTGGCTCTAGCCAGAAAGAGCCTTTTCAAGGTAGAGTATGCGTGAATGGCACATGGTTTAGAGTTCTCAGTTTATTAGTCAATGAAGTCACATGACTAGGGTCCTGGAAATAGAATCTATCCCTTGCATTTTCTGAAAGCAAGTATTAATAGCTGTGTGGAGTAGCTTCATCAGATAGAAAATATGCAGCATAATTTCTTTTTATCACAACAAAAGTGTTACTGGGTTGAGATCATCATGACACATAGCTTCTGGAAACTGAAAGGAATAAATTCTTGCAGGATTTCAAAAGGAGCAAAATCATTAACACTGAGCCAAAGCCCACTGGCATACATCATAGAAATCAAATAGATGTAGAGGGCTCCTCTGAGAGGAAAAATGAATGACTCTAGGCAACCCCTTCACAAGATGCTAATATCAATATCTCAATACTAGTTTCCAAAGAAGCAGTTCATCAGTATCTGGTTTTCATGCCATATCTGATAAATGTGTGGAGCCAAGGCTGACTTGAGCAGAATGACGGAGCAGGAGTGTGTTTTGGCTCAACACACCCCTTTCCCCTTCTTATCCCCACCCTGAAGACTGAGCCTCTTAAGGAATGGAAGGTTTGGCATTCTAAACAATAATTTGAGGCATGTGGTATGACATTAACCATGTTCAATACTCCCATCCTTTTTCCTTTAATCACCTTCCTCCATTCTCCTTACCTTTTGTTACATGTTTTATGTCCTTGACTTTTCTTTTTCCTTCTCTTTGACCATTGTTGTTGTACTCTCCTGAGATATTAATATATCCTGAAAGATATTAGTGAGAGAGAGAGAGAGAGAGAGAGATACCAGAAGAGGATGGTTATCTGTTATATAAAGATTGTGTGCCTTGCAAATAATAAGATCTCAATGAATAGTAGTTGTTTTTAGTATTTAAGTCTGCCCTTAGAATAAATATCTTTAGATATAGGGCAGTGATTTTCAACCATTTTCATCTCATGGCACACATAAACTAATTATAGTAC
>PVJN01022735.1:0-33010 GCA_004026805.1 Lasiurus borealis | reverse complement strand
AGCATCCAAGGAGGTCCATCCCTAGGCAGGGAGGCTTGGACCTGACACCTGTAACTAGTGAGCAGAGGATAAAGGAGAAAATTGGACTAAGTTAGTACAGCGGGCAGGGTTCCAGAAGAAACCAGGCCTGTGCTAGGCGAAGTCGGGAAGAACTGAGAAGAATATAGGAACTCAAAGCCACTCAGAGCAGCAATCCTGAGCAGTGTTCCTGCTGTCTCTGAGAAACAGCCATAGGGCTTAGGCCAAGGAAGGAAATGTATTCAATACTCAAGCCCTCGCCAGTTTTCTGAGTGGTTAGAGTGTCCACCTGGGGCTGAAGGGCCTGCAGGTTTGATTCTGGTCAAGGGCACATACCTTGATTGCAGATTAGATCTCCAGCTCCAGTTGGGATATATGAAGGAGGCAACCAATAAATGTGTCTCTCACATTGATGTTTCTTTCTCTGTGTTTCTCCCCCACTCTTCCACTCTCTCTCTAAAAAAAAAAAAAAAAAAATAGGACCCCAGCTGGTGTGTCTCAGTGGCTGAGCATCAACCATCAACCTATGAAGCAGGAGGTCATGGTTTGATTTCAGGTCAAGGCACATGCCTAGGGCCTAGGTTGCGGGCTCAGTCCCCACTAGGTGGCTTTCAGGAGGCAGCCAATCAATGATTCTCTGTCATCACTGATGTCTCTCTCTCTCTTTCTCTCTCTCTCTCTCTCTCTCTCTCTCTCTCTCTCTCTCTCTCTCTGTCTCTTTCTCCCTCACCCTTCCTCTCTGAAATCAATAAAATATATTTTAAAAACATCAATGAAACAATCTCCTCCAGTGAAGATTTAAAATATATATATAATAAAAATAAATATGGCTCAAGGTTTATTGAGGCAAGAATATATTTATGACTTGCAAATTGTACCCACGATGAAAAGTGACATTCCTGATTTTCATAGGTGATAAACTATGCAAAAATTTACAGAAACAATCGAAGTAGAAGAGTAAGTTAATTTTAAAAAAAGGGATTAAAATCCTGGAAAGATTTGAGTTTTGGTCTTAAGAAAGAGTCAACTTCACTAAGCTGCTTGTAAAAACTTGACTTGATACCACCGAGACTCAGCACTAATGAAGAATATAAGCATACGAAGCATGGCAATGAGTGGGAATCAAATTAGTTGTAGAAAATGGTGGAGATGGGCTGGAAAGAATTAGTCTGAAACGTCTCTTTTCACAATGTTCACTCAGTCTCATCATTAACCTTAAAAGCCAGTTCAACTATCACCACAACTATGAAGCATTTGCTTCTTTCCCTAAGTCTTATTTAACTGCTCACCCCTTTGTATTTGCATAGCATCACTGTTTTTCCCTTTGGGTTATTGTTTGTTTACATATATGTTTCTTTTACTAGACTGTGAATTATTCAAGACTTGTCTCTACTTAATCACTCAACAACCACAAATAAACAGACACACGCTCATGGGTATTTTATCTGAGAAAGAATAAAACTTAGTAATATATACATTTTTAAATGCATAAAAAAGGATTATATGTTTCAAAAAATTAACATTAGGAAGAAAGGTCACATGTTAAGTTACTTGTAGTCAATTTTTATAACTGGCATAACTATTAGTTTTGGGAAGGCTTATTTTTTAATATATTCCAAAAACACTATTCTTTCACCCCATAGAAAATTATTTGCCAACCAATATTTGCAAACAGTGAAAATAATTACTCTTATCCATGCTATAAATATATGCTATTCACCTGCAACTGAAAAAAGTGAGCAGATATAAGAATTAAACAATTTCTGAGAATTCTTCTGGCTATGTACTTAGTTACAGCCACATTATAAATTGTGGGAAATAAAAGGTCTCTCTATTTTTTAAATTTATCTTTATTATTGAAAATATTACAGATGCCCCTTTTCCCCCCAATGACTCCCTTCAATCTTTCCCAAGGCTTTTTTTTTTCTTTTTTGAACAGAAACTGAATCAGGACCACATACAAATGTTCTTTCAATTAAAAGATGAATCCTGTTAGCTTTCCGTATGATCTTTGACTCACCTCTCTCTGCTTAGTATAATTTTGAAATCATGTCATATAAGTACTCATTGTTTTCCTCACAATATTGCTAATTCCTCAAGAGCGGGAAATAGAATTACTAGTAATATGTCCAACAACTATGTATTTTAGCATTTTATACCCTAAATTTGCTCATATTTTAAAATTATGCCCACTTTTCTCATGAGTTCTCATTTATTTGAAACAAGATTTATAAATTGCAAAGGCCAACACCTCTCTTGGAGTCTTTATTTCCCTATACATGTCAAGATACATATTTTATCATTAATTTCATTCCTAACAAGCATCTCTTACCAATATATTCACTCCCTAGTTTCACTGCCATTCCCTTTTTGAAATCCTTCTCATTGATTTAACTTGCATTAAAATTCTATATATTATATTAGCTACATTGTAAAATATAGAATATGAATTTAATGATATGTTCAGTTGATTTCTATCCTCCCAGACCATATGAAAATTTGATCCCTCTGCACAAAAAGCAGATACAGGGTAAAAAAGTGGTGCCTATAGAACCTAGATTGTGTGTGACAGCTGACAAACACACTTTGGGGAGTTTTCACAGAGGAGGGCATATAGCGCCTTAGCATGGGAGAATCATTGGGTGAGAAAGATAATGCTAAAATTTATGTTATGCCTCTGTCTTCTTTCACTAGACCATGAGCACTTGGGGGACAAGAAGGACTATTTATTTTAATTTCCTATCATGCATAAGCCATATAGTGCTGGGATAGAAAGGTATGTACAATAACTTTGTAAATTAAACTGTTTCACTAAGGCAGGAGGAAGTAACACCAAGAAATTAGTCTCACATACAAAGGAATGTGTTTGAGAATGTCCTGCAGGCCAGTAGAGACATACACAATAGAATGTGACAACATGATCCAGTGCTGCAGAAAATTAAAGTAAAATAGAGACAACTGGGTTTTGTGACTGCAGGTTGGATATCTTTTTATATGATAATGAGAGGCCCGTTTTACATGAAAATTTGTGCACTTGAGTGTGGGGGGGTGGCTCTGCCAGGCCTGCACTCTCTTGCGGTTTGGGACCCCTCTGGGGATGTCCACCTGCTGGCTTAGGCCCACTCCCTGGGGATGGGGCCTACGCTGGCAGTCAGACATCCCTCTGGCAGCCCGAAGCTCTCAGGGGATGTCCAACTAATGGCTTAGATGCTCTTTCGCAGGCAGCAGGTTAGTCGGATATCCTTAGCACTGCCCCTGAGGTGCGGAAGAAGCTCTTGCCACCAGTGCTGCACTGGCCAGCCATGAGCCAGGTTCTGGCTGAGTGGCACTTCCCCTGTGGAACTGCACTGACCACCAGGGGACAGCTCCTGCATTGAGCATTTGCCCCATGGTGGTCAGTGCATGTCTAGTGATCTGTCATTCCAGGTCTATTACCTTTTTATTTGATAGGATTGACAATGTGTGTCCTACTCTTTGAAGTACATGTTTATACTGCTTATCCATTTTTCTTTTCTGTTCTTTATGCCACTTTTATTGATTTATGGAAATAATTTGTATATTATTGATATAATTTTTTTGTTGTTTGTGTCTTTTTAAATATTTTACCATTTTATAATACATTTTACTGTCTTTAAATGTTTTTAATTTTAATATGGCCAATTTATGAAACTTGTTTTTAATATCTTAATCATGAAATCTTTTTAGCATCATGTCCCAAATGAATTTACCTACATTTTCTATGAAATTTAAAGGTTTGTTTTTTTTCAAAAAAAGTTGATTCCATCTGGATTTGATTTTATTTCCATATCTCTATTTACATCTTGAAAGTAGAGCAATGAAAGGAAAAACTAATAAAATATATTAATTTTTAATTCAAATAATGTTTTTGAAATAAGCTTCATCTGAGGTATAAAAAAAGCTTCTACAATAAAACAAATCCAAAATAAGAATAGTGAATATGAGATTAATAACAACTGCTATTTAAAGACATAACAGAATATAAACATTAGGTTCTTTGAACAATTTTGATCACAGAAATATGTTTTCTTTCCATTTGGAAGAAAATCAACAAGTTTTAGAGTCTTTACCATAAAAATGTCACAGGTTTTGAGGATGGGCTGTGCAGACTCCAAACTCAAGTTAAAATGCCCCTAATAACATATATATATATATATATATGGTGGAGGGATACATCTAATTTGGGAATGACTATAAGCATTTTTTTCATATAGATAGTACCAAAAAGACAAGTTAAAATGCAAATGAAGCTAAATTATGGATTTGAATTTTATAGAAATATGTACTTCAAAACGAGTGTTTTTGAAATTTTGAGTTCTGTAAAACTGTTGTGTTTTTTGTTATTGTTGTTGCCTCAAGGTCAGTGACATTAATAAATCGTATAATTATATATCAAACTTGCTTCACTTGTTCATCGATTGGCCTATATTGATGTATGAAGGAAAATATGATGAGGAAAAGGAGAACACTATCCTGGTTAAAAGATAGCTAACCTTACACCGGGTTTCTTGGTATAATCCTATGCTCCTCTATTCCTACCTGTATCATCTAGTTCTTAAGCTTCCTCAGATATCTTTAAAAAGAAGAGCATCCTCTATTTTTTTTCAGTACCAAAAGATGATAGATACGATGCTAGGTATTTGAACTGATATGTCAATAAAACTATAATTCATATATACTCAATTTTACAAGTTAAGCTAAAATATTAGATCTTTTAGGAAAACATTGCCTTATTGCTTATAATAGATAGTTGTAAATAAAAAGTCTGTATTATTTCAAAGCTCTTCTGTTTTTATTGAATTGTGATGCTGCCCACTTTTTTAATTCATTTAAATAATAGACAAATGCTATGCCTAAATTATTTTAATTGGTATATGTTCAGAGTTAGAAGTCCATAGGTAGACGCGATCAATGTCAAAACGTCATCTAGTTCATTCTTTAGCCTTTGGACAGGAATTTATTGAAACCAATTCTAAAGGGATTCACTATGAGAGTAGTATCTATCACCTCACACAGAAGAAAACATGCACTGCTTCTAACTATTCATCTCCATTTAAAAATGCATTAAAATGGTGTCTTTTCATTACAGATTCAAGTTATCTCAGACTGAATCAACAATAATATAATTTAATCTGATACCTACACTTTAAAAACAGTGAGTATATGGATTATCAAAAATAAAATAGAACCCTGGCTTGTGTTCTCAGTGTCCACCCACACATGGAAAGTTCATGAGTTCAATTCCAGGTCAAGGCAGGCAGCTGGGTTGCAAGTTAAATCCCAAGGCCCTGATGGGGCATGTGCAGGAAGATGTTTCTCTCACATAGATGTTTCTCTCTCCTGCTTGCTTTCTTCCTCCATCCCTCCTTTCCATTCTCTCTGAAAATCAATAGGGAAAAAAATCCACAGGGGAAAATTAACAAACAATCAAATAAAATTTAAAGAGAACATATTTCTACCACAGTTTAAAACTGATAAAAAAAGAAAACATTGAGAAGTTTATCTTTACCATTCAGCCAAATTTTAACTACTGTATGCATCCTAACTAAAGGATGGTCATTCATAGCTCAGGTATTATTTGCATCATTCTTAATTTACAAGTACTTGCAGTTCTTGTGATTAAAAGCATTAATATCATAAAGAAAACCAGAAAGGTAAAAAAAAAGGCATATAGATATGTCACCTTTTCGTTTTCATGTGAGTAGAGCAAATTACTAAATCTGTAGTTACTGAAATGTGCTATTTGTTAAAGGAGCAGCTGGTAATGTTGTATACAAGCTGCTCTCAAAAACTAATTGTGAATATTAAGAATAATCTTGACCTGGGTCACAGCTGCACTGATGTGTGTTTTTTTCTCCTGGCATTTATCAGGCCTGTCTTTTCTTTCACCTAACTGAAAAGCAGGATGTCTCAATATTCATGATGAAAAAATGCCAGTGTATTATGGACCTATACAAGTAAAACATCTGTTTAAACTTGAGGCTTTTAGTCTTTTGATGATTGTAGTAAGCCAAATTATGAACAACATATGAAGCATAAAATTGTTCTGGATCACCTTTCTTTTGTGGGTAATTTTTTTAAAAGGCTCAAATTAAACAAAATTTAGTAGCATTCAAGTGATAGAAGTAGGTCTAGTGATGACAGTAACTTAGTGTATTACCAAAAACAAATTTTTATAAATTATATTATTTTATGGTGGCAAGATAATCTCAGATATTATTATCTCTGGGTATGTTTACCCAGTTTAATTTCTTTTTTTGTTAATAAGTATGGTATGTGTGTTGGTTTTTTTTTGCCTTTGCCTTTATTTTTAATAAAGTAAGCATTCATTTTTTACTCCCAAATAATAGATATTTGAATTTTTCTATTTGTAAGTATTTTTATTGATTTCAGAAAGGAAGAGGAAGGAGAGATAGATAGAAACATCAAGTATGAGGGAATCATTGCTTGATTGCCTCCTGCACTCTCTCTACTAGGAACTGATCCTGCAACCCAAGCATATGCCTTTGACCAGAATTGAACCTGGGACCCTTCATTCCATAGGCCGACATTCTGAGCTAAGCCAGCTAGAACAAATGTTACTATTTCTGAATGCATAACAAAATATAGTATGCTGATTTTCAAATTGTGAAATTCAGTGATGCTTCAACATATTTCCCTTCATGTGTAAAATGGGAAAAAACATATACCAAACAATAATATATGCAAAGCATCTAGCATAAATGCAAACCAAAACAAACAAAAGACACACATTACAGATATTAATTTAGGAGGCATTAGAGAACTGTGTTTAAGAGCATGCTCATTTCATTAAGCACCTGAATCCTGCCACCATAATGTTATTTCTCTTGTAGGTTTGCTCTTCAACTTACCACATATTTCTTAATGTTCATTCTCAGTTTTGCATATTGCCTATTCATTCCCAAATTCTGAGCTCACAAACACACCCTCAGTTCAATTCAGCATAAAATGGCATCATTGTAACAGGGATTTGTGTGTGTGTGTGTGTGTGTGTGTGTGTGTGTGTGTGTGTGTGTGTGTGTTTTAATAAAGGTAGCAAATGGTATTTCTCTCTACCTTTCACTGTCAGCCTCCAAAACTGTTAGCATTCTCATTTCTTTCCTACTTTATTCCTGTTACATTGGAATTACATCTAGAAAATTTTTACTTTAGAAAATTAATTTTTATTTGTAATGCTAACTCAAGACACCCATGTAAAGCATACATGGTGTCAAAATAAGCCAAAGGAAAATTGGGCAAAAATAAAAAGGACCCCAAGTCAATTGTATAGAAAAGACTCTTTTAGTAACTTTTGGTCCAGAATATGTTTATATACTTTCAGAAAATAACTCCAACACCAAGTGGACTCCTGCAACAGAGAGGAATTGACAGGTCTGCTTCAACCACGAAGACAAGAGAAGAAACAGTCTAGAGATTAAAGATGCTGATGACGCCTTGCCATGCAAGCAGTCAGCAGCTGTGCATTGCTACCTAGGACCAAACCAGAGAGGGTCCGACTTGCATTGCCACCATTTGTCCACCATCCAGATACCATTGCTGACATGTACACATTAAGAACTGTTTGACATTGCAACTGGGACTCAAACATTTTTTGTACTTATAAGTTTATTTCTAGTCTGCAGAGGCAAGATTTTTTAAATAAGAGAATTGGGGTAAAAAATAGATTCAGAGGCAAATGACCTTAGAACAGACTGTCAAACTACAGCGGGAAGGCAGGGGAGGTTGGGAAGGGGTGCTGTAAGAGATCAACCGAAGAACTTGTATGCATGTATATAAGCATAACCAATGGATACAAGTGAAGGCATGTACTGGGGGGTATGGAAGATTGGGGGGAGGTCAATGGGGAAAAAAAGGAGACATATGTACTACTATTCATAATATTTTAAACAATAAAAGAATAACTGTCTCTTCCATTATTGAAGACCAATATATCTGCTCAAGTTATAACTTCCTCTATTGCTTCTTTCTAATGACCTCTATATACTTGTATTACAATTTTCTCAAGTTCAGCTAATTTTGAAAGTAATTATCTGTAATCCCTAGTAAATGACTGGTGTGGCCATTAAACCTATAAAATATAGAATCAAGATTAATCACACTATGACAACAAAAGCTAAAATTTATGACTTTGACTATTAAATATACTAATATAACAAACACAAATCAGACAGATAACAAAAATAAGAAAATATATAAATGTATATTTTCACATTTTTCTTCCTGAGGTTTTGGAAGTATCTAAAGTTAATAAACTTAATAAACAAAAAAAATAGTCTTATAATAATTTTCAGTGGGATTATGAAAGCACAAAATAGTAACAATAGTAAATATTGGAAAAGAGAAATTTTTATACATAAAAAATAAGCAATTTTGTCATCTTTTATAACAGGAAATAAAAAGCATTAAGACATTAAGTTAAAAATGAATCAAAGGGAAAAAATAGAATATGGGCCTTAGAAAAATACCACAAGGAGACATTCAAATAAAAGCAAAACCACACAATAAAAAAAAAACACTGCTATACACATACGTTAAATAAAAGTCATAATTATAAACAATAAAAAAATATCTACTCCCAAATGAAAGATTAGGTATACTTGATTCACTGGTATCCACTTAGGAATCATACTAAAATTAAATTATAGAAATACAGAAAGAAATGAAATCAGATAATGGAAGAAGGATGGGACGAGACTAAATAAAGAGAGAATTTAAAATAAATTTATGCAACTTGGAAGGAAGACTGAAAGTGAATAATATCAAGTATTGAACTCTAAGGAACGATACAGCTTATATAGCCTTTGGAAAGTAATTTGATGAAATCTTGGGCTCAAATTTAGCAGATACTAGAGGAATTGGGAAGAAAATTATTAAGGTAGAACACAGAGGAATAAGTTAAATGCTTATATATAGCATAATCTTTCCAGAAAGTGAAATTTCATAGACAAACTCAAGTCCCTGGTTTTCTTGTCTGTGCAAAGACTTGACAATGTTTCCCTCAAATTTGTCCACCTGTAATATCAGAGTATGACTTCCTTTACAAATAAGGTGTTGAAAATATAGTTGGTTAAGAATCTCAAGATGAAATCATCCTGAAGTTGGGTGTGCCCTAGGTCCAATGATTGGTTTCATAAGAGAAAGAAGAGAGAAATTTAGACAGACATACAAAAAGAAAGAATGTCAGTTAAGGAAAGAGACAGACAATCAGAGTTATGCTGTCACAAGCCAAGGAGCATTCGCGGCCAATGGAAGCTGCAAAGATACTTTACTAGGCCTTTGGAGAGATATGGCCCTGCTGGCCCTTTTATTTTATACATCTGACCTCCAAATTATGAGTGAACATTTATTTTGTTTTAAGCTACCCATTTGGGGTTAATTTTGATGGCAACTTTCGGAAACTAATACATTCATGGTCTGTCAGAATCTCTCTTTTAGAAAAAGAAAAGACAAAAAGAAGCTCTCTCAGATTTATTTTCCTTTCTCTCCCCTTTCTCCCAGTGGGGGTTAAGGTAGAGACTAAGTATGATTTAAAACAAAACAAAAAACAAACAAACAAAAAAAAAACCAGAAAAACAACTACTGGCAGAGAAGATCCATTTCAATTCAGGATCTACAAAATCAAACAAACCTTTAGCTGGCTCAGCAATTTACCTCACTTTTTTGGTAAGCTATAAATTCACTCTCACAAAATTTCAATGGAATATTCATATCAGTTTCTTGTTTCTCATATCTTTTATTTTCACTTCACCATTTCATTTTCACCTCATAAGGTTTCAATATTCATTAATATGAATTTAAATTTAATCTCTGAACATTTCTGAAATTTCTGAGCATGTATAAACTGATCACTAAAAACACTTATCTCTTCAAATTGTTGATGTGGCCAATTCACTACTTTTTTGCTCTACAACGAAGGATATTGTTCCTTAGTTTTTTTAGAAAAAGTGAAAGAGAAGGGGAGATACACAGAAAGAAACATCAATGTGAGAGAGACACATCTATTGGTTGCCTCCCACATATGTCTTGCCAAGGGCCAGTGTATGTGCCCGGCCAGAATTAAACCAAGGACCCTTCATTCCTCGAGCTGAGGCTATATTCACTAAGCCAAACCACTAAGTCTGTGCTATTTTTTAAAATATATTTTTATTGATTTTAAAGAGGAAGGGAGATGGAGAAAGAGATAGAAACATCAATAAGGAGAGTGAGAATCATTGATCAGCTACCTCCTGCATGCCCCACACTGGGGATTAAGCCCGCAACCTGGGCATGTATCCTTGATTGGAATTGAACCTGGGATCTTTCAGTCCTCAGTCCAATGCTCTATACTCTGAGACAAATCAGCCAGGGCAAGTCTGTGTTATTTTTTATGGGGACCTCTCATATTAGAGGGTAATCTCTATTTCATCCTCTTCATTACCACAAGATATATTACTTACTGTTTATTTCTTATAATCTGAACTCAATTACATTCATGAAAACCTGTCTAATGAATACTTCTTAAAAGTATGTCTTCCCCTATTCTATTAGTGATTCATAAAAGATTCTGAGTTCATTTTTACAACAGTCAAGAATATAAATACAGCCCTCTCTGAGTAGCTCAATTGGTTAGAACTATTTTACATGTTTTACAGTATTGTGATATTACTTAATATCTCTACATATAATCATGTCATTAGGAACCACATACCAAAGTTGTAGGTTCCACCTCCTGGTCAGGGCAAATAGAAGAACCAACCAATGAATGTATAAATAAATAGAACAATGAATTTATTTCTCTCTCTAAAATATCGGTAAATTAATTTTAAAATATGTAGAATACAGATCCAGACAGACCAAGATCAGTTTTACACCCTGGTCTCAGGTATTCTCAAAGTATGATTCCAAAAACATAAATTAAACTTTTTGTATTTGTTTTATTATTTCTAAAGTTTTACTTTTAAACTTATATGCAAGGGATTTTCTAAAGCTTTTAAAATGATTACTAAATTCTATAATAAAAATATAAAGTTAAAATATGGTAAAATATAAAAAATATATATATATATGTGTGTATATATATATATATATATATATATATATATATATACACATATATATATATATATATATGATATACTTGACATTTTATAAATTTTATTATCATAGTGTTTCTTTATAACCTCCTCCCTATTTAGGAGGTTTCTAGTGACATGATTATATGTAGAGATATTAAGTAAGAACACAATACTGTAAAACACATTAAAATAGTTGGATTTTGTTATATTTATTATTTTACATTTAGCACTAACTTCCATATGGAAAGCATAACATAAAATAAATATGCTTAGAATTATTCTTATTCTTGTTCAAAAATATTTATCTAAAATATTATTTATCTTAAATGCATTATTATGATTCTTCTGCTATCATAATTAGCACTGATTTTTTTTAAATAGACACTTCTTTCTATGTAAGTAAATATTTACATTGTTGATGTGAAGCAGTTGGATCTAAAAGTGCTGATAGTTCAAACTCAGCAGATCAAGGTCCAGAGTCAGCATTCCACTGGCCTTGCCAGCCTTTAATTTCTTTGTATAATTCAAGCCAGCTAATGAATTTATGTTGTGTGAGAAAAGAAAATAAATTAGACTTGCACAGTATTGCCAGAATCTGTCAGGGGACCCATACATTAAGGACAGAAACATGAGAATCTTTAGCGAGCTAGGTTAGTTACAGAGGGACAAAATAGATAAATAAAAATAGCATAGGGTGTTTAATTTTAGGTCTATGTAATTCAATTCTCAAGTGCTACAATCTGATTTTTAGTTTAAAGTAAATGTTCATGATTCTCTGATTGTCTATTGACCTGAAACTTAAAATATAAGAAATAAAGCCTTGTTTGCCCATAAATTTTTCCATTCTTTTCTGGACCTAAATGTTTACTGCCTGAAGGGAGAAAGAGCAATGTTGATGAAAGGGGAGGACTCACTGTCTTCTCACATGTACAGGCACCTTGGAAAACCATAATACAGCAGGCACGGTACCAACTGCATCCTGAGAAAGCGCCACGTAAAATTACCATGTCAATCTTTCCCTAGAACCGACATGAACTTAAGTCTCCACGTGGTAAGAACATACATAAAGAGTAAGTAAATACAAAATGATGTCAAACATAACTTATTAACCATGTTAATAATGATACTTACCATTTACCACCTATATATGTTGTCATCATATGTAATTGTAGAATAGCACCAGTAAATGACCTCAGGAACAGTATCATAAAGATAATGTAGGGTCTAGGATTAAAAAGCAAATTATTTCAGACATGGTTCTAATTCTTTACTCTTCATGCTGTTATGCTATACTATTCCTAGATTCTTAATCTATAGTTCAAAATTTATTACTCAGGAATCTTGTATCCACGTGATATAATTTATTAACTCACAAAGGAAAAACAGAAACCTGAAATATATTCATCAATATACTCCTTTAGGAATTTCAGAAACTTGGAAGCACCAGAACTTTACTTGAAGAAGTTTTGACATACTAGTACTTGGTATTTAGGCCATTTCAGATTAAGCTATCCTTTATTTCAAAAATATAGATTTATTCTATGTGGTGTTATAATAGCTTGAAATTATTAGTATACATTTTTAATATACTTTTATTAATTTCAGAGAGGAAGGGAGAGAGAGAGAAACATGCCTCGGTTTCAAGTTCAATCCCCAGTGTAGAGGGATGCAGAAGACAGCCAATCAATAATTCTCTCTTTATTGTTTCTCTCTCTCTTTCCCTTCTTCTCTGAAATTAATAAAAGTATATTAAAAATGTATACTAATAATTTCAAGCTATTATAATACCACATAGATGTCAGGTTTGGATGTTGTTGTTTTTAATTTTAGGCACGATTCCGGGTTCTCATCAATAAGATGTCTTCTAAATTTACTCTTGATACGGTTCATGCTTGAAAATGATTGTTTGCATAAATATATAGACCCGAATAAGGAAAGAACAGCAAATGCTAGTTTTTTTCAGTTGATTATATGAATCAGGAATACTATTCCAGGTGTTAAAAATCAACACATTTTCTTTCTTCAGGTCTTTCAAAGCAGACCACTTGTGCTATGAAGTAAGTTCACATTTGTTTTTCTCCAATATTTCTATATCAGCACAAAGAGGTTCAAATTTTGAGCTTCATAATTATTTGTTTCTTAAATCCAAAAATTGTATTTCAAAGTTGCCAATGAAATTATTAAAGGAAGAAAAATTTAATTCTGTTACAGTAGCATTAAGAGGTTTTTGTTTTTTTTTAACAAAGGCTAACGTCGCTTTGCTATTTCTGAATTCCTGAAACCTGTTGAGAAAAGCTTCCCTTATATTTAAAAGTGTTATTTTGAAATAGCAAATGTCAATATCAGAATTATTTTCTTGGCGATGTTTCAACAGGTTTGGAAAGTGAATCAAAGTTTCTCTTTCAAAATCTTGAGCAAAAAGAGATAATTGAAATAACTTCTAATATAAAAAAAATTGTTTCCTTTCCTCTGTAGTTTATGATTAAGTTGATTTACATGATACATAATGTCTACCATGAAAAAAAATTTTTGGATCCACTAATTATTTGTTCGTTCTGGATAGTGAGCACCCTTCTCAAGAAGAATGCTTTAATTTCTGTTAATAAGGAAACAAAACGCTTAAAAACATTTCCTCTTGATAACCAACGTTAACTTGTTATTCAGCAGAAGATCTGCGTACTCACTCTCCATTTCAACTAAAAATTATTTAAATTGGCGAGGATTAAGAGCTTTAGCTATAATGGAGTTGATAATATTAATCACCAATTCCATAATTTTGCAAATTTCTTCTGGAAATGACTACGCACTAAGTGCTTCTTCATGAATGATGCAATGGTAAGTATCCCGTGATCATTTTTTTCTTTCAAAATAATGACAATCCCATTTCTTACTCCTGTCATACTTTTTGCCCCATCTGTTGAAATTGAGACAATTCAATACAGCAGCAGTTCTCAACTTGTGGGTCGCGACCCACAGGTTGAAAACTGCTAGCAAGGTCGCGTAAGACCATCGGAAACAGATATTTACATTATGATTCATTAACAGTAGCAAACTAACAGTTATGAAGTAGCAATGAAAATAATTTTAAGATTGGGGGTCACCACATCATGAGGAACTGTATTAAAAGGTCACAGCATTAAAGAAGGTTGAGAACCACTTAGTGGGATATGATGTTTTTCAATGCACTCAATTACAGCATTTGCTATATCTTCTCCACGTGTTTGATCTTTGAGTGGTAATAATCCTAAAAGTTCTTCTTTAGGACCTATCGATGAAATAAATCATACAAAAAGTGAAACTTGTGCTGTATCATTTATGTCACAAGACTCAACTACTACTGATAAAGATGAAGCCAATTTAAGATCTTCAACTTGCTGGTCAGTTATATTCGAAGACATTTTGACTGTTCTATCTTTCATTGTTTTAGCAGACAATGGTAACTCTTTATTTATTTATTTATTTATTTATTTATTTATTTATTTATAGAATATCTGCTTTGTTTTTAAAATCCTGAAGTAACTCTTCGGAAGCATTTATTAAACAACTTTTTATGTATTCACTGTCTGTATATTGTTTTCCTCTCTTAGCAATCATTTGACTAACCAAAAAACTTGAAATATTAACATTGTTGGAAGATTGCACCCAGTAATTAAATACAGAACTTGATTTTCTTGACTTTTCTTAAGTTCTTCAACTGCTTTTTTCCTTGCAGCACCAACAGAATATATAGTACTAAATGACACGTGTTTAGTTGTAATGTGTCTCTCCAAATTTGATTTTTTGTTATGCACCAATTTCTCCTGAAAAATAAGACTGGTCAGAAGGCCATTTAAGTTTTGAATAAATGTGAAAGCCTTGGTCCATTTAACTTTAAATTTACCATTTTTGTCTTCTATTTTTCTTTGCTTCTTCTCTGTAGCCATGTCAAACAGGGCACCTAAAAAATGTTTGATTTTATAATAATAAAGCCACTAACACAAAATAATTACAATTTTTAAATTGATGACAAAAATACCTGTAGAATTTGCAACTGGTTGGAAAAATACAGTTAACTTTATGCTTCAAGTAGGTGCTTTTTTCACCCAAGCACGATTTGCAGACGTGACTAGCACTAACCACTGCTCCATGAGACTGCTGGCTGACTGGCCCACTCAACTCATGCATGAATCACGCGTGCCTCCTCCCCTTTGCATATCCCATGGACCCCTGCGCCTAGTCTCCTATTGCCCAAATGACCGACACCCCCACTTCTTCTAACGCCAGTTCTTCAAAATAGACTTGCCCAGGCCAAAAACCAACTTCTGCTCATGGGCCAGGAAGTTTCACTCGCACGTGTGCACCCACATGTGGTATTTTATGGAAGAGCCACACTCAAGGGGCCCAAAAGCAGCTTGTGGCTTGTGAGCTATGGTTTGCCGACCACTGACCTAGAGGAATACTTTAAAAACTGAAACTCGACTTATTGGAAACTGGGAGATTTTTATTGGGAAATTATAATTCTAAAATTGTGAAAATAAATTTGTTGAAACCAAACTAGAAGGTAGGGAGAATAACTTTTAAATTCAATATAAACATTAAAATGTTGGCCATTACCTCTTTAATCTCTGAAATATTTGTGTTAGTTATTACCAGCTTCCTATGAGAGTATTTTTCCCCATTATGTTTATTTCTTTTGTGCTTGTTTAATTTATTTATATATATTGAACTGTCATTTTTAGTGTTTTTATTACTACACAGTGGAAATAAAGAAAAAAAATACATCTACTGAGAGTAAAGTTGAAATCTAGAATACATTTAATAATTGAAAATCTCTGCTGAAGAAATAATTGGTTCATGTTTCATAATTCATAATCATATTATTTCTTTAAAAAACAACAAAATATATTTCTGTAATAATAAATATGTACTTATTAATGCATTTCTTTATTTTATAAAATACTTTATGTGGTAAAATGACTCAGTTGTAAACTAGAGTGTGAAAAAGGTATAAAATACCACCATTCCTGTGAGCATGAAAACAACCTATTTTCTTTAATCTACTTAATCTTAATAATATTCACCAACCTCGCATGCTGAACTAGACTTATTAATTATTGATGTTCTTTTTTGTGGTTTTAAATAGAAAGACAGTTATCTTTTTAAATATTTGTAAAACTATAAACAAAGTATTTTAAATTCTGAGGGTGTCCTTTGGCTCTTGAGGGTAAATGGATTATGGATTCAAAACAGATATTGCCTTGTAATTTAAAAATCCTAATTTTTGGCTGCTATTAAAATGTTCATTTGTGCAATCCCCTTTAATTTCCCATATGAATCACAGGAAATTAATAGGTTTTAGAAAATAGTAGGTTTTAGAAAATGAAAAGAACACTAATAAAGTCAGGGGAATGTCTGAATTCTGTCAATTGACAAAAACCTTAATTATATCAGAACAGTACTCTGTCATTACTTGAAAACATATATGCTTCATATGTTTAAAACTTACAATAATTTTTTCATTAATTATTTATTATATATTTTTATTTATTTATTTTTTATTGTGTTACATGTATACATATCTCCCCATTGCCCCCCCCTCCCAGGCATACCCTACCCTCCTATTGTGTTCATTGGTTATGCCTATATGCATGCATATAAGACCCTTGGTTGATCTCTCATCTACCCCACCTCTCCTTAAACTTCCTACTGTAATTTGACAGTCTCTTTGATGCTTTACTGCCTTTTTGTCTATCCTTTTGTTCATCAGTTTGTAATGTTCTTTATTATCCACAAATGAGTGAGATCATGTGATGTTTCTCCTTCAATGACTGGCTTATTTCACTAAGTATAAGGCTCTCCAGGTCCATCCAGGTTGCTGCAAATGGTAAGAATTCCTTCTTTTTAATGGCATAGAATTCCACTGTGTAGATGTACCACCATTTTCTGATCCACTCATCTGCTGACGGGCACCTAGGCTGTTTCCAAATTGTAGCTATTGTAAATTGTGCTGCTATGAACATAGGAGTCCATAAATCCTTTCTGATTGGTGTTTGTAATTTCTTAGGATATATTCCTAAGAGTGTGATTGCTGGGTCAAATGGGAGTTCCATTTTAAGTTTTTTGAGGAAACTCCATACTGTTCTCCACAGTGGCTGCCTCACTCTGCATTCCCACCAACAGTGCACAAGGGTTCCTTTTTCCCTGCATCCTCGCCAACACTTGTCCTTTGTTGATTTGTTGATGATTGCCATTCTGACAGGTGTAAGATGGTATCGAATTGTCGTTTTGATTTGCATCTCTCAGATGATTAGTGACTTTGAACATGTTTTCATGTGTCTCTTGGCCTTCCTTGTGTCATCTTTCGAAAAGGTTCTATTTAGGTCTGTTGACCATTTTCTAATTGGATCATTTATCTTCCTTTTATTAAGTTGTATAAGTTGGCTGTAGATTTTGGAGATTAAACCTTTATCAGTGATAACATTTGCAAATATGTTCTCCCATACAGTGGTCTTTTCTGTTGTTTTGTTGATGGTTTATTTTGCTGTGCAAAGCTTTTTATTTTGATGTAGTCCCATTTGTTCATTTTCTCTTTAGCTTCCATTGCCTTCAGAGCAGTATCAGGGAAGAAGTTCTTTTGGCATATGTCTGAGATTGTACTGCCTGTGGATTCCTCTAGTATTTTTATGGTTTCCCGTCTAATGTTTAAGTCCAGAATCAATTTTGAGTTTATTTTTGTATTTGGTGTAAGTTGGTGGTCCAGTTTCATTTTTTTGCATGTATCTGTCCAATTTTCCCAACACCATTTATTGAAGAGGCTATCTTGGCTCCCTTGTATGTTCATGCCTCCTTTGTCAAATATTAATTGAGCATAGTGGTTTGGGTGGAAATCTGGATTCTCTGTTCTATTCCATTCATCTATATGTCTGTTCTTATGCCAGTACCAAGCTGTTTTGAGAACAGTTGCTTTTTAATAGAGCTTGAAATCTGGTATTGATACCGCACCTACTTTATTCTTCCTTCTCAGAATTGCTGTGGCTATTCACAGTCTTTTTGTGTTCCAGGTGAATCTTTAAATAATTCTAGGTCTGTGAAATACGTCGTTGGTATTTTAATGGGTAGTGCATTGAACCCATAGATTGCTTTGGACATTTTAATGATGTTGATTCTTTGAATCCATGAGCATGGTATGCTCTTTTATCTGTTTACATCTTCTTCTATCTCTTTTTTCAGTGTCCTGTAGGTTTCTACATACAGGTCTTTTACCTACTTCATTAGATTTATTCCTAGCTATCTTAATTTTTTTTTGGTGCAATGATAAAAGGGCTTGTTTTTTTTAGTCTCTCTGTAATTTCACTATTAGTGTATAGAAATGCCACAGATTTCTTGGCATTAATGTTGTATCCTGCTATATTGCTGAATTCATTTATTAAGTCAGTTAGTTTTGGGATGGAGTCCTTCAGGTTTTTTATGTACAGTATCATGCCATCTGCAAATAAGGACAGCTTTACTTCTTCTTTTCCAATTTGGATGTCTTTTATTTCTTCTTATCTAATTGCAATGGCTAATACTTCCAGTACTATGTCGAACAGGAGGGGTGAGAGTGGGCATCCCTGTCTTGTTCCTTTTCTTAGGGGAAATGGTTTTAGTTTTTGCCCATTGAGTATGATGTTAGCTGTGGGTGTATCATATATGACTTTTGTGATGTTGAGGTATGATTCATCTATTCCTACCTTGCTGGGAGTTTTTATCAAGAAAGAGTTTTGGATTTTGTCAAATCCTTTTACTGCATCAATTGATATGACTATGAGATTTTTTTCTTTCAATTTGTTTATGTGATTTGCGGATATTGTACAATCCTTGCATTCCTGGGACGAATCGTACTTTGCCA
Source organism: Lasiurus borealis (assembly GCA_004026805.1). Classification (NCBI taxonomy): domain Eukaryota; kingdom Metazoa; phylum Chordata; class Mammalia; order Chiroptera; family Vespertilionidae; genus Lasiurus; species Lasiurus borealis. The sequence goes on along the minus strand of PVJN01022735.1, from coordinate 14,032 downwards.
TGGTGTATGATTTTTCTGATGTACTGCTGGATCCGATTTGCTAGAATTTTATTAAGGATTTTAGCATCTATGTTCATAAGAGATATTGGCCTATAAGTCTCTTCCATTGTGTTGTCTTCATCTGGTTTTGGTATTAGGGTGATGCTGGCTTCATAGAAGGTTTTTGGAAGTGTTCCTTCTTCTTGAATATTTTTGAATAGTCTGAGGAGGATAGGTTTTAATTCTTCCCTGAATGTTTGGTAAAACTCTCCTGTGTAGCCATCTGGTCCTAGGCTTTTGTTTGCTGGAAGCTTTTTGATGACTGCTTCAATTTATTTCATATTTATTAGACTATTGAGATGTTTAGATTCTTCCTGATTGGGTTTTGGAAAGTTATATTTTTCTAGGAATATGTCCATTTCTTGCAGATTGTACAATTTATTGGAATAGAGTTGTTCATAGTATTTTTTAACAATCCTTTGTATTTCGGTGGGGTCTGTTGTTATTTCTCCTCTTTCATTTCTGATTTTGTTTATTTGGGTCTTCTCTCTTTCTTCTTGTTGAGCCTGGCTTGAGGTCCATCAATCTTGTTTATCCTTTCAAAGAATCACCTCTTGGTTTTGTTGATCTTTTGAATTGTTACTTTGGTCTCCATGTTGTTTATCTCCATTCTGATCTTTACTATTTCCTTCTTTCTACTTACATTGGGCTTTTCTTGTTGCTCTCTTTCTAGTTTTTTGAGTTGTAGGGTTAGGAAATTTATTACCATTGTTTCCTGCTTTTTGTAGTAGGCTTGTAGGGCTATGAACTTTCCCCTCAAGTCTGCTTTCATTGTGTCCCATAAATTTTGTGTTGTTGTGTTGTCATTGCCATTTGTTGCCATGATGTTTTTTTTTTTTATTTCTTCCTTGATCTATCTGGTTACCCAGTTGTTTAATAGCATGCTGGTTAGTCTCCATGTGTTTGATTTCTTTATATTGTTTTTATTATAGTTGATTTCCAGTTTCATGCCACTGTGATCTGAGAAAATACTTGATATAATTTCTATCTTCTTGAATTTGAAGAGACTGTTCTTATCACCCAACATATGATCTATCTTTGAAAATGACTCATGTGCACTGGAGAACAATGTATATTCTGTGGCTTTGGTGTGAAATGTTCTGAAGATAACAATTAATTACATCTGGTTTGAAAGTCATTTAGGATTGATGTTTCTTTGCTAATTTTTTCTTACAGGATTTATCCAGTGGTGACAGTGAGGTATTAAAGGCACCTACTATGATTGTATTGCTATCAATCTCTCTTTTGATACCCTCCAGCACATTTTTTATGTATTTGGGTGCTCCTATATTGGGTGCATATATGTTTACCAGAGTTATTTCTTCTTGTTGGATTGTTCCCTTTAGTGTTATGAAGTGGCCTTCTTTATTTCTTGTTATGTCCTTCACTTTGAGATCTAATTTGTCAGATATAAGTATTGCAACCCCAGCTTTTTTTTTTCATTTCCATTTGCCTGAAATAACATCTTCCATCCCTTCACCCTCAATCTGTGTGCATCTCTTTTCCTGAGGTGGGTTTCTTGTATACAGCAGATATATGGATCATGTTTTCTTATCCAATTGGATACCCTATGTCTTTTGATTGGAGCATTTAATCTGTTTACATTTAAAGTTATTATTGATAGGTACTTATCTGTTGACATTTTTAGTCTTTACCCCCGAGTTCCTTCTTCGCTTCCTATTTCTTTTTATTACAGCAAACCCTTTAACATTTCTTGCATTGCTGGTTTGGTGGTTATTTATTCCCTTAGTCCTTTTTTGTCTTTGAAGCTTCTGATTTCACCTTCAATTTTGATTGAGAGTCTTGCAGGGTACAGTATTCTTGGATTCAGACCCTTCCTTTGCATGACTTTGTATATTTCATTCCCTTCCCGTCTGGCCTGTTGAGTTTCTGTTGAGAAATCTGTTGCTAGTCTTATGGGGGTTCCTTTGCAGGTAACTTTCTGTTTCACTCTGGCCGCTTTTAAGATTTTTACTTTGTCTTGGTGTTTGTCAATTTAATTATAAAGTGCCTTGGTGTCAGTTTTTTGGGGTTCATTTTGCTTGGGACTCTATTAGCTTCTTAGATTTGTGTGGGTTATTTTCTTTTCTATATTAGGAAAGTTTTCTGTCATTATTTATTCAAACAGGTTTTCTATTCCTTACTCAGTTTCCAATCTTTCTGGAACCCCAATTATGCGGATGTTGTTTTGTTTTGTGTTATCCCAAAGTTCCCTTAGGCTCTTCTCTTGCTTTTTAATTTTTTTTCTAGAAGCTGCTGTACTTGGGTATTTTTCCTACCATGTCTTCTAGCTCACTGATGCAGTCCTCTGTTTCTTCTAGTCTACATTTGATGCTTTCTATTGAGTTCTTTATAGCAGTGATGTCTTTTTTCACTTCTTCTTGCTTCTTATTTATTTCCTCTTGGCTCTTCTTCATTTCCTCTTGGCTCTTACTCACATCGCCGATTTTATCTTCTATTCTTTTCACCCACCTTATGATCATTTCTCTGAACTCTCACTGGAAGGCTTATTTCTGCTTCTATTTCAGTTACTCTTTTTTCTGATGATACCTGCCTTTCTGTCATATGCAGGCTGTTTCTTCATCTGCCGATGGTAAGAAGCACCTGGAGATTAATATAAACTACAAATAACTAATATCAAGGAAGGAGAGAGAAAAGAGAGTTAAAAACAAACCAAAACAAAAAGCAAAATAAAACAAGTAGAATAAGCTAAAACAATCTCACAAAAAAGTACAAAAAAATGATATAATCACCATTCAGGCAAACAGCAACAAAAGGACCTAGAGAAAAACAACTTTTTGGATAATGAAGACAAGAAGAGAGAGGTTTGTATGGACTTGGAGTAGGAGATTTGAAATTAGATATGTAAGTGGGGTGAAATTTTAACCAAGTAAAGAGAAAGAATAGGAGAAGATAAAGTTGGAAAAGGGAAAGAGAAACAGGACAACAAAATGGAGGAGAGTGTTGACATAAAGGTAGAGTTGAGATAGAGTAAAATTATGCTAAAGGAAAGATGAAAATAGAATCTAGGACTCTAATTCCAAAGTAAAATAAAGAGAAAACAAAATGATGCTTGTGTTTTTTTCTTTTTTTCCAAAAAGGTAGAATAGTAGTAGCAATAATACTAGTTGAAAACAAAATGTAATAATTAAAAAGGTAAAATCATTTGAGGAGAAAAGAAAAAATAGCTTTTTAATTAAAATATGCAAAAATTAAAAAAATTTAAAAAAAATAAGATGGGTAGTAGTGGAGGTCATTCACTTCCACTATTGTTCTGCTTGGCACTCCTGTTTCCCAATTGGGAGGGTATTGCAGTTCCTGTGTTCCACTGCTGAGATGTGTTTTAATCTCTTTATTCTTTTGTGGTTATGCGAGTCAATTTGTGTGTCATCTACTGGGTGGCAGTGTTTCAGAATTGACCTCTGAGACTAAGCACAGGACCTCTTTAGGCTGTGCTTAGATCTTGCTACTTTGTGGTTCTCAATACTGGTTTGTGGGTTTTCAAGTAGCAGGGACACTGTAATAACTCCCAGGCTGTCCTGCCTCAGATCAAAATGAGCTGTTTTCTAGAGCTCCGCTCTGTCCACAGCTCCAAGAGTCCCCTTCCACACTTAGGGATCACATCCTTCCCCACATCCTTGGACCTCTCCTGAAGCAGCTTTCCCCCAGCCCGGTTCCCACAGTGTACACGTCTCTGTTCTGTGGGACAGGAGACCTCACCTTATCCCAGGTGAAATCTGACCTTTCCATGTGCCTTGTGGATCTCCTCTGAGTCTGTGTCTGCGCTGATTGGAGAGCAGTGTTCTGGGTCCCCGGCTGTTTGGTTAGTGCTTCAGCTGCAGCTTTCAGACCCCTGCGTACATCCACCTCCCTCTGCAAGATGGTGTTGGTGCTGGTGGCTCTGGAAGGCAAAAACCCCATGGCAGTGGGACTGCCTGCTCAGGGGAGCCCCATCCAGCAGTCCCCCACCTCCTGGAGGATAACTGACTCTTAACTTGCCAACAAATACTCCCAGTATGACTCTCAGCTGGTCTCTCTCCCTCTGCTCAGTTACAAGGCTCCAGACTCATCCATCTATTCTGCCGCCATTTTTTTTCTCCTCCACTAATTAGTTATTATTTAGAAAATTATTTAGTCTTCTCCAAATAGATCATATGAATTTTGTACTTACATTGGCAAAATTGTCATAAAAATATTAAAACAATTAAATTCTGTTAGTGAAATATTTAGGTGTAGTTTTCCAGCATGTTAAATAAATGTATTTATGTGCATTTGTGTGTGTTCCAATATTATATAGTCTGCTATAAAACTGCTAAAATATAGTTTTTTATGAGATAGTGTAGGCCATAACTAGAATTATTTGTTACCCTAGTCTTATCTCCATGTAGTCAGATTATAATTTTTATATTATTATATTGCTAGAGGTGGATCAAAATAATTTGTGTACATAAGAATAATCTTAATCATATTAAGTACAACCATAGGGTAGAGAAGAAGTTATGAACAAAAGCCAATTCAATACTCTGCATTATTTAATTTTACAATTCTTATAATAAAATAATTTTTATCACTAATACTATAACTCCAAAATAATTATACTTAATATTTTTTTTTGTATTTCCTTCTTAAGCATTCTATTTCTAACCTACTGGTCTTGATTTCTTCCTCAAGATTTTTTCCTGTGTCTCTCTCTTCTTTAATCCAAATGTGTTTTTCATTCCTTTTGTCAATTATTCCTTGATTATTTTTACAGCTTATCTCTACCTTTCCCTTTCTCATTCTCTATCAATTCTAATTTTTAAATTTTGTAGAAAGAGACATACTGTATATGCAAGCAAGTCTGCTATATTGACAACAATTAATTCCATAGAGTTTGAAGAGAAGTGGGATAATTGAGCACAATGGTTAATCATTTGCAATGGAGAGAGGACTCTAACTTTTCACCTGATGTATTTTTCCTCAAATTATTTTCTAGATCCTAATAGCTATTTATTCTGTAGGTACTCAAACTCACTGTATCAAATGCAACACCTTACCCCTCTATTTCTATTCTTCATTACCTATCCTTTTCACTGATATAATTGTATATCCAGACACAACTTAAGTAACTTGGAGCATCTTTAACTATGTTTTTGGTGTACTATATTTAATAGTCATCAATATTTTAATATATCTTCCACTTTTATATTTTTAATGGTTTTGCCTTAGCCATACCCTCTTTACCAGTTTACTAAATAATCACTCTTATTATTTCAGTATTAATTACTTCCTATGTCTAATACTTCCCAATGTAATCTTTACCCCATTCTTAGCAATCTAAAGTATAAATGTCATCATGTCCTGCACCCCATCTAACAAATATAGTAACAGAGGATGATCTTTGGTCTTGAGAAAATATCAAGCTATTCTAAGTGTTCTGCATGTATTTTATATAATTTAATCTTCAGTGTTCCTATAAATTAAGTGCTGCTATTATTATTCTCCTTGACAAGTTGTCTAACATCAACAACCTTTCAAAATAGGCTAAAGAATATTTCCAATTACTCCTTACTTTTTATTATTGAGATATAATTGACATACAACATTGTGAAAACTTAAGATATATGGTGTGTTGAGTTGATACACTTACCTATTGTAATATGAAGAGCATCTTAGTGTTTACTACCACCTCTTTCATATTATATAGTTATCATTGCATTTTTATGGTGGGAAAATTTAATACCTAATCTCTTATCAACTTCAAAGGATATTACAGTTTTGTTAACTATACATTGGGCCCCCAGAAATTAGTCATCTTCTAACTGCAAACTACAGCTTTTTAGCAACAACTCCTCAATCTTACTATTCCCTAGTAAGTACCATTCTGTTCTCTGTTTCTATGAGTTCAGATTCTTTAAGATTTCACATAGAAATAAGTCTGACTTATTTCACTCTAATAAAAATGGTGGAGGCCACAGAGTTGGAGAGAACAGAAGGCTTGAGTTGCTCCTGGAGATGGAGGAAGCCAAGTTTTTTGCCTGCCCTGTCCTGCCTTGACCTCTACTCAAGGCTACAAAGTTTCAATTATAGAAGATAAATAAATTCCAACAGAAATGGATGCCACCTCAGAGCGAGCAGGAGGGTTGACTACGCTATACACTACAAAGTTTCAATTGTAGAAGATAAATAAATCCCAGATACCATGGCCTCTGCTTGGGTCACCGGGATGAGTGGCCGGTCAGTAAACCACTACAGGCCCCTCACCCAAGCCACCCCATGACCCAAGAAAATACTCATCCTGATCCAGGACAACCTTCAGGGCAAACCAGCTGGCTCCTACCCATGCACCAGGCCTTTATCCTATCTAATAAAAGAATAATATGCAGATTGACCATCACTCCAACACATAAGATGGCTGCCCCCATGTGGCCAAAAATCCTGCCCCTATGTGGACACAAAATGGCCGACACAAGATGTCCAGCAGGGAAGGGCATTTGGGAGGGACCATGCCTGCAGGGGAGGGCAGTTAGGGGCAAACAGGCCAGCAGGGGAGAAGTTAGATATCAATCAGGCTGGTAGAGGATTGGTTAGGGGTTGATCAAGCTGGCAGGCAGAAGTGGTTAGGGGCAATCAGGAAGGCAGGAAGGTGAGCAGTTGGGAGCCAGTAGACCTGAATTGTGAGAGGGATGTCTGACTGCCTGTTTAGGCTTGATCCTAGTTTGGGACTGAAGAGGCAGTTGGATATCCCTTAAGGGGTCCCAGATTGGAGAGGGTGTAGGCTGAGCTGAGGGACAGCCCCTTCCCTGTGCATGAATTTCATGTACTGGACCTCTAGTACTATATAATAAAAGACTAATATGAGAAACAACCAAATTGTGAAATGACTGGTTGCTATGATGCACACTGACCACCAGGGGACAGATGTTCAATGTGGGAGCTGCTTCCTGGTAGTCAGTGCATTCACATAGGGGAGCACACCCAGCCAGGAGCCTTGCGCTGGCTCATACTGGGGAGCCTTCATAGCAGTACTAAGGATGTCTGACTGATGGCTTAGGTGCCGGCAGGACTGAGGGATCTCCCAAATGCACTAATTTGGTGCACAAGGCCTGTAGTTATTAATAACTAGCTAATAACAATTGTATCAATATCATTACTCTCATTTCGTCAATCAAGAGTGATAAAATTGCCTCTACCTAGTCCAATTGACACTGTGTGGTAGGAATTAAATGAACAATAATATAGCTTGAATACAAAATTTCCCTAATTAGTCTTTGAAATACAAAATTAGTGGACAAGATGACAATTCAATCCTATATTTTTTATATGATCATAAATTGGCTCTTTAGTTATAACATCTATAAACTTATTTGAGTTTTTTGAAATGAGTTTATAAATAGAATAATAAGTTACTTATTAAATATTAATGCTAAGTATGATTAAGTAATTTGGGCACAACTATGTTTTTCTTTTCTATACAAATCACTAATTTAGGAAATAAAATGTATACAATATTTTAAAAATAAGTTAGATGTCCTTTATAGGATACATGTTTATTTTTAGATTTATCTTTTTATTTGTTTCACAGGTATTTTAGTAGAAGGCTGTAATAATTGTATCAAGAATACTAGTCAAAGACATATTTGTTTCTTCATAAGTATTTGAAGATGCAATAACTAAAAGAACATCAAGGCCATATATGAAACAGTTTTTTAAGTTTTAGAACATTTTGAGATCACTCAAAGGACTTGTATCCATGCATATAAACATAACCAGTGGACACAAGACACAGGGTGTGGGGTTGAGGGCATGTGCCGGTGGGTTGTGGAGTCTAGGGGAAGGTCAATAGGGAAAAAAGAAGACATATGTATTACTATTTGTAATACTTTAAACAATAAAAATATAGGATATATTTGGGAGATACTCCATCTAAAGACTCCTCAGCTCACTGGGAGCTCACAATGCACATTTGTATCTTAAGAGCTCTGAGGATCTCTGCAGTAAATCAAGCCAAGACCCATCAAGTAAAACTAAACACCTGTTTAACTTTATTGAGCTCAGATGTTTCCAATATGACTTGATCATGAACTCTCTTTTAGCAAGAAAACACAACATAGACGATGGTGATGCATTTCCACATCACACACCATTAGTAACTGCAGTTTAAAAGAATAAGGCTTTAAAAAAATGTGTCAGTCTATGAGAGGAGAATGCTGATCATTCCCCCTGACTTCTATTTTCATGGAAACACCAACACAGCAGCTCTCAGTAGGGTAAATATTCCGCAGTTATGTCTTCCTAAGTGAGTTCCCTGCCATCATACATATTTGGGGAAGGCGATTAAAATGTAAAAAAAAATAAAATAAAATAAATAAGTTTTAGAACATTTCATTAGCCTGATAATGAAAACCAAAGAACATACTCATTCATTCAATAAATGTCATTTCATACTTTTGGCAAGCTTTTCATGTTTTACCTTATATAGATTATTTATCCATTTTGTTATTTGGGGGGCAAAAAGGAAAATAGGTCTTTGGAAACAACTTCCAAATATCACCTTTCTCAATACAATTTAAAATGTCTACTTAACTTTAAAAGATCATTCCATTAAAAAAATCTTAATGAACAGATGATTTATCTTAAGATGATTAAAACTTCCCAATTTTGTTGAAGTATGGCTTCAGTATAATATGTGTAATGAAGTTATTACCTTTTAAATATCTCTGTATAAAAGAAATTAATCTAAACTACAAAATTTGCAGACCATTATAGTTTATTATAACAGTCTGCCATATCCTACCCATGATTCCTTAAGCTAAGAGGATTCCCAGTTATTTGAGATTAAAGCACTAGCAGTCTCTCATATGTCACGTTATTTTGTGTTTTCTTTCCATTGGTACTAAGGATAATGAAGTTCAATGTGAATAATAAGTCTGCCCTATGTGTTTTCAAATATTTTCCATGCATTCAGTTTTAATTTTTTCAATACTGCTTTTAGTTGCACTATTATTCAAGCTTGGCTAAATATAATTTCTTTTGATGCTAAAACTACAGGTAAGGTGTTGGTAATATAATTGTAATGCTAATACTTACACTACACGTATTGCTATATTATAGTTAGTAATAAAAGCATGTTGAAGGGTTATGAAAATCCCTCATGCTTTCATTACATTTGATCTTTGATAACCTTTATTTCTAGATGAGAGTAGTTTACATTACTATATAGGCTATAATGAGCACCAATAAACAAGCTGCTTTGCCAAGAGCAAATATAATTCCATACAATAAAATTAGATTCATAATATTGTATCTTCTATTCTTCATTTCAGATTCATTAACTATTATGAGCTCAATCTCTTTGACATAGTACATTTCTAACCACATTTATGCTAGAATATGTACTCATTGGTATGTGTGAACTCCATAGTTAAAATGACAGTATTTCCACTTTGTCTTGTGATGCTACACATAATTTGAAAAGCAAGCTTTGAGCATGCACACAAGCATGCTATTTAGGATACATTTTTTCTCCCAGTGTACATGCATACATTTATGTCCATCCTGTACATTTTGTATTTTATTTTTTATTTTCTTTATTGATTAAGGTATTACATATGTGTCCTTATTCCCTCAATTGTCCTTCCCACCCCCCGCTCATGCCCTCATCCCGCTGGTGTCTGTGTTCTGTGGTTAGGCTTGTATGCATGCATACAAGTCCTTTGGTTGATCTCTCCCTTACCCCCACACTCCCATACTTCCCTCTGAGGTTTGACAGTCTGATCAATGCTTCTCTGTCTCTGGATCTGTTTTTGTTGATCAGTTTATGTTGTTCATTATATTCCACAAATGAGTGAGATTACTGTATTTTATACATATGAAAAAAACCTTGCATTTTAAAAATTTGGATCAAAGTAATGCTTTTAATAAAATATTCTTAAATAGTAGTGTTTAGCAAGATTAATTTATTTTTATTTACAAATAAACAATTATAAATTAAATTGTATACATGTGTATAGATAGATATCTATAGAATAAATTGCTAGACTTATTGCCTAAAGCTTTTGCTATTGACAGCTTCTTGGAAAGGTTATTTATTAAAATTTATAGTTTCTTATGAGTGCCATCATCCAGTTATGATTTTCACAGCTCCAACATTATTTCCTTGACACAACATGTCACAGTACATTGAATAATAAAGAACAAAGAAAGGATAAAGTATCGCCAAGGACAAGTTGATATCAATCAAAAAATATATTTTTAGGCAATTAAAACTACCACACTTCCTTTTTGTTCTCCTTATATATTATATTAGTTTGGGTAAAAAATATTAAACACATAAACCAGAATGGATCGGATGTTTTTTAAACATTTTCTCAGCCCTTCATTTTACTTGGATGAAGCTGATTTTCAGCATCAGCTTCAAAGAAAGGGAATGACAATTCTGAGGAGAATAAATAATCAGGTAAGATTTGAATAAAGATGGACAGTGTGACAGAAGTATTTCTACCCTAACAATAAAGATCAATATAAGTGATTTGATCTGAAAATGGACATGATGGAAAATGTTGGCAAGAAAATTATTAAGGCAACTATTATGTGATTTTAGAGATTGATTTTTAGGTGAAGTGGAAATTAGAAAAGAATGGCTACCTAGTCTTAAATATTAAAAGATGGAGGAAATTATCAAAAGATTTATATTTGAAAGTTCTTTTTATTGGAAAGTTTAGGCCTAAATGTAGTTCTAGATCTCTGTGCTTATTAGTATATTAGTTTATCAAGTTAGAGACTCTCAGTATTAATTTTCTAATATTTGAGGTGGATTGAGAATACCTGACTGACATATCTTGAGGAATTATTATATGAACTGAGTGGATGTACAATTAATACACTTATAGCGTGCTGATAATGCAACTCTATTTCCACTAAATAAATTCTGTGCAATAAAGAAAAAATAGATATTTTTTTTCTTCCCACATGATCTAAATCCCAGCAGATATTGGGGAACTCTTTGAATATTAACAATAGTATCAGATGAAGACAGTACAGTTTCATTAGTCCCTTAGGAGTCCACATTTTGATAAGTGTAAAGACATAAAATACATGATTAGAAATTTCAAAAGAAAAAAAAACACTTAAGGACAAGAGCATGGATCTATATTGCACTATAGAATATTATTTTGGATTTAGTAGGTTTTTTCAATATCAAATAATAAAATGTAAAAAATGTATCATGCTATACTACCATGGCATGAAATATAACTTTTAAATAACCTCACTCCTCTGAACTCTGCAGTGCTTTAACTATCTTTCTATTTGCCCTTTTAACTTTATATTATTGTTTTCTCTTTTGCATTTGCAGTATTAAAACTGTGTACAAGAAGGAGATGTGACCCTATTTCATCTTTGTCTTTTGCAGATGAATAATGCTTTACATACTGGCTTGCTTGGAGAAGATGTGAAACTATCAAGAGTTGACTGGATTAAAAAATGGTAAAATAGTGTTCTGATATCTTCTCCCCAAAAAACACAGATTTGGACAATTAGCCACAGACCAGAGTGCTTTTGTGGAAGACAACAGAAAAATTCAAGCACAACTTTGGTGAATTTTTTTTTAAGTTTTGAGACATTTAAAGACAATTTTACTGTATCTAAGTCACTCTTCACTCATGGCAGCACAGCTGAATACCAAAAGGTATCTCAGAGTGAGATTCTCTAAACAGGGATGTGGGGTTGGGGGTGGTATGTAGGTTAGCATCAGGCTTTCCCAGCTGTGGGGTATAATATCAAAGTGGCCTGCTTCTTTATTACCACATTGAGAATATTAAAGTGAGCTACACTGGCTGCATAATGGGGGTACAGAAAGAGAAAAGCTGTCAAGTCCTTCAAAGGTCATCAGAGAAGCATACCCTACTATATGCTGTATGTACTCCATCAAGAAACATTCTTACAAGCCACAGAGAATATCTTGTCTGTGGATTCCCCCAACTGGCTCATGAGGGACTCTAATTCTTCATATACCTTACCCACACTCCACTTCATCATATGCAATGATATTTCATGCACATAGATTCAAAAATTGAATATTATTAAGATACTAGAGGCTTGATGCACAGTGACCCTCAGTCCAGCCTGCACCCTCTACAATCTGGGACTCCTCAAGTGATGTCTGACAACTGGCAGTCGGATATCCCTCTCACAATCCAGGACTGCTGGCTCCCAACTGTTCTCCTGATGGCCTTCCTGATTGCCCCTAATTGCTTCTGCCTGCCAGCCTGATCAACCCACAAACCAATCCCCTGCCAGCCTGATTGATGCCTACCTGCCCCCCTGCTGGCCCGATTGCCCCCAACTGCCAGCCATTTTGTGGTGACTATCTTTGGCGACATGGGGGTGGCCATTTTGTGCAATGGCCTGAGAATCAACTTGCATATCACCACTTCATTATATAGGATCCTTAATACTTACAAATACTATGTAATAGATCCTTAATACTCCCAAGTAATATTTATAAATATTATATAGATATTATTAAGGATTTATTATATAGGATCCTCTCAAAACTTATAAAAATTTGAGTAGCCTTTTTCTTAGAAATAGAGTAAATAATTTTAAATTTGTTTGGAGCCCTAGTTGGTTTGACTCAGTAGGCAGAGTGTCGGCCCTTGGACTGAATGGTCTGGGATTTGATTCCAGTTGTAAACTTGATCCCAGCCCTAGTCAAGTATGCATGTAGACAGCAAACAATTGATGTTCTCTCTCACACGGATGTGTTTTTTTTTTGTCTCTATCCCTCCCTTTCACTCTCTCTAAAAAAATCAATGGAAAAAAAATGATATAGAAACAGGAAATATCTTAAATAGCCAGTGTAACTCTGAAAAATACAAATACAGCTGGAAGGATTATACTTTCTGATTTTAAACTATATTACAAAGCTATAAAAATAAAAATATTATAATTTGGATAGTGTTGATATTAAATTAGATAAATGTGATCAATGGCACACAATAGAGAACCCAAAGTTAAACACAGCATGTATGGTCAACTAACTTTTTATGAGGTGCTAAAAAAATGAGGAAAGAATAATATCTTCAATAAAAAGTGTTAGGAAAATTAGATATACAAATGGAGAAGAATAGAATTGGGCTTCTAACTTAAGACCTTCACAAAAATTAATAGCAATAGATTGAATGCTTAATGAAAGACCTGCAACCACAACACTTCTAAGGAGAAAAAATAACATAGGAGAAAAGCTCCTTGATGTTGGTCTTAGCAAAAAAAATTTGGAAATGACTCTAAACACACGGTAAAGAAAATCAAAGTAAACAAGTGAGTCTATATTAAACTAAAAAGCTTTACAAAACAGGGAAACAAAAAAATGAGAAGACAGCCTATGAAATGGAAGAAAATATTTGCACACTATTTAACTGATGGGAGGTTAATATCCTAAATATGTAACAATATATACAATTCAAGAGAAAAAAAAATTAACCTGTTGAAAAATGAGCAAAAGACCTAAATAGATATTTCACCACAGATGATATACTAATGGCCAATAGGTACATGAGAAAATGCTGAACATCATTAATCATCAGGGAAATGCAAATCATAGCCAGAATGAGATACCATCTGTTAAGATGATTTTACTAAATAAAATAAACCAGTCAGAGAAAGACAAGTTTCCCATGATCTTACTCAGATGTAAAATCTGATGAACAAAATAGATCCAGAGACATAGAAGCATGGACCAGACTGATAAATCTCAGAGAGAAGTTGAGGTGAGGTGGGTAGAGAAAAAATAACCAAAAAATGTATATATAGATAGGAGGAGCCAAGATGGCGGCATAGGTAAACACCTACACTGCTGCCTCGCACAACAATTTCAAAACTACAACTAAAAGACAGAACAGACATCATCCAGAACCACAGGAAAGCTGGCTGAGTGGAAGTTCTACAGCTAGAAGGAAAGAGAGGGGCTCACAGACACCCAGAGGAACTGCAAAAAGCTGAGGTACGGAGA
>PVJN01022734.1:0-33054 GCA_004026805.1 Lasiurus borealis | reverse complement strand
TGACGTGGTGACCCCACCCCCTCAGCCAGGGCACGGCCCTGCCACTCAGGTGGCCCTGACCTTGTCTCCCCTCCCAGCCCTGAGCAGGAAGGAGGGTTTCCTGCTCCTCTCCCTGCACAACCGCCTGCGCAGCCGGGTGCACCCCCCTGCGGCCAACATGCAGAGACTGGTGAGTGCCCGGCCCAGCTCACGAGGGGGCAGCTGAGGGGGCGGCTGGGGGGCGGTCCCGAAGAGGGCTCAGCAGGCCCCACTGGCACCGGGCACCTTCCCCCTGAGCAGGGCAGAAGGGGCAGCCTGTCACCTGGCCCGCAGCGGGGACGGGCCTGGCTGCTGGGGGCTGCACAGCTTCCTGCTTCCCAGAAGGCCAGTCCTGTGGCCTCGCCTCACATCCCATCCCGTTGTCCTGGAGACCAGGAGGCAGGGAAGGAGCTTCACAAAGGAGACCCAGCAGGATGGAGGGAGAAGCCCCCTGCTCTGGGGAGGGAGGGCCTTGTGCGAGGCCGGGACCCAGGGCTTGCTTCCTCGCGGGTTTGTCTGGGTAAAGGGGCCCCTCCACGTTCCCTGCTCATTCGCTGGGACTGCGGTCGGTGGTGCGGGTTTCCCATCACCCCTGACTGGGGCTCTGGGGTTGGAGGGGTCAACCTGAGACCCAGAAACTCTGCCCCCGCAGCAGTGTGGGACCTCAGCTAGCCCAGCCCATGCTAACCTGCCTGGGAGTGAAGGAGGGGCTGGGTGGGAGCGGGCAGGGTTCCCCATGACTGCCTCCCACAAACCCCTCCTCCTCCGCTGGCTGAGCACGGGTGACCTTGAGAGCTCCTGGGTCAGTTTCCCAGGAGGTGGGGGTGGGACAGGGAGATGGGAGGGGTCACTTCTCCCCCTGTCTCTGTGCTGCAGCCGCTCTGCCGCTGCTTCGGGCCCAGGTCCTGGCACCCACGCCCCTTCCCACACTCCCCATCAGCTGTTTCTACACTTTTCATGCCCTCTTTGCCACACTCTAAGAAAGCACATTTCATCAAAGGTGCAAAAAGAAGTCCCCACGCAGCCTCCCTCACACCCATGGCTTGGTCCTGGGCACCCCTGTGGGCTTCTACAGCTTTTTCCCCAGGGGGGGGGGTTCAGGCCCTGGGGGTGGCTCAGGACTGCTGAGGGGCCCCAGTGGGCCCTGTTGCTCCCCGCTCTAGCCCCCATCGGCAGTAAAGGCACTATGGCCCCCTGCGCAGGGCCTGCTGGGAGTCAGGCCCTCAGCAATACACTATCCTCCCTGCATCCATTTATTTTATTTTTTTAAAACAAATTGTATTGATTTTTTTACAGAAAGAAAGGGAGAGGGATAGAAAGTCAGAAATATCGATGAGAGAGAGACATTGATCAGCCGCCTCCTGCACGCCCCATACTAGAGTTGTGCCCGCAAACAAGGTACATGCCCCGACCGGAATAGAACCTGGGACCTTTCAGTCCGCAGGCCGACGCTCTATCCACTGAGCCAAACCGGTCTCGGCTTATTTTATTTTTAAAAATACATTTTTATTGATTCCAAAGAGGAAGGGAGAGAGAGATAGAAACATCCAGAATGAGTACTTTGGTTGTGGGCACATTCCCAGTAGGATGTGTGAAGGAGGCAGCTGATCAATGTTACTTCTCTCATCGATGTTTCTAACTCTCTATCCCTCTCCCTTCCTCTCTGTAAAAAATCAATAAAATATATTTTTTTTAAAAAGAAACATCCAGGATAAGAGAGAATCATGAATCAGCTGCCTCCTGCACACTCCCTATAGTGAATCAAACCCACAATCTGGGCATGTGCCCTGACGGAAACAAACCCTGACCTCCTGGTTCATAGGTCAACACTCAACCACTGAGCCATACCTGTTGGGCCCTGCATCCATTTAATCCTCAGGACAATCTCAGTCTATAGTGTTCCCATTTTACAGATGAGGATGTTGAGTCTTATGCAGATTAGGGGACTGCTGGAGGCCACATAGCTGAGACGAGGTGTCTAGGTGGACCAGGGCATGGCGACGGGGCTATATGCCTTATCCTGACTGCAGAGGGCCTTGTTTCAGAGGAGCGGGTGCTGCAGCTGGTGCCTGGGTAGGGAGAGCAGATTACAACTGCTCCAGAAAACTCTGCTCTCTGGGACGAAAGCCCTGGAGCCAGGAGATCTCCAACGCCCTCGCTGGCCCCCGTCCCTGTGGGTGCCCGCAGGCCAAGGCCCAGGAGAGGGGACAGGGCACAGAGCATGGCTGCTGCAGCTTTTGGCACCGCCGGAGGGAAGCCGAGTGGGCGCAGCTAAGCATGGCCAGGGCCAGGTGTGCCTGATGGCCCACCCAGAGCCGGCGGGAAAGGCTTGGGCACTGCCAGCGCTCACATTCCCAGGTGGAAAGGATTTACTGCAGAAACCCGTCCCGTCGCCGGGCTGACATTACTCCCTCTGCTTCGGGGCACCTGTCCCCCTGGAACGGCGGTGCCATGATCAGGGCCTAAGGGTGCCCACAGGAGTCAGGAGGAGGGAGGCTCCCAGTCCTGGGTGGAGCAGGCTCTGGGCTGGGGGTCCAGACAGCACCAGGGCCTTTCCCAGCACACCTTGGAGAGCTCTGTGCCAGTCCTATCGGACCTTCCCCAGCCCGGTGAACTGGGTAAAACCCGCTCCGAGTGGTCAGGCAGCCAAGCAGGACACCTGGCCCAGTGCTCTCTGCAACTAGCAACCCCGGGAATGTGGGGGGGATGGCAAGGGAGGGCGCCCTGCTGATGTTTCTGTCTGTACTGCCCCCAGGACTGGAGCGAGAGCCTAGCCCGACAGGCTCAGGCCAGGGCAGCCCTCTGTGGCGCCCCAGACTCCAGCCGGGTGCCCACTCGGGGGCCCACTTCACAGGTGGGCTGGAATGTGCAGCTGCTGCCTGTGGGCATGGCATCCTTCGTCCATGTGGTGGGCCTGTGGTTCGCAGAAGGCCGGCGGTACAGCCACGAGGCGGCGGAGTGTGCCCTCAATGCCACCTGCACCCACTACACTCAGGTGAGGCCAGGGTACTGGCTCAGAAGGGCTAGAGTTTGTCCTAAAATCAGTGGTTGCTTTTCCTCCAATTTGTGTGGTTTTACTTTTTAAAAAAATATATTTTTATTGATTTCAGAGAGAAAGGGAGAGGGAGAGAAAGATAGAAAAATCAGTGATGGGAGAAAATCATTGATCAGCTACCTCTTGAAAGCCCCACATTGGGGATCAAGCCCACCACCCGGGCATGTGCCCTGACTGGGAATCGAACTGTTACCTCCTGGTTCATAGTTGACGCTCAACCACTGAGCCACACCAGCCGGGCAGTTTTACTTTTTTCAGGGCACATACGTAGGTTGTGGGTTTGACCTTTGGTTGGGGTGCAAACAGGAGGCAACTGATGGATGATTCTCTCTCTCCCTTCCTGTCTCTCTCAAAATCAGTAAAAAGATATCCTAGAGTGAGGATTAAAAGTTTTACTACAGAAATTTCAAACATATACAAGATGGTCAGATGATATAATGAAAACCATGTACTATCACCCAGCTTCAACAATGATCACCTCATGGTTTCATGCCTCATATTCTTTCATCTGTATCCTTACCCAATTCCCTTTCCTCCCATATTATTTTTATGCAAATGTCATGCATCATATAATTTTACCTATAAATAAGTACATATCCCTAACAGACGATTTTAAAAACATAATCACAATACCAACATTAATAAGTATTTTTAATGTGAATTCTTCCCTGTCTTCCTACTTGCAAGGCTGTCATTTATCTGTGTCCCATACATACTATTAAAGGGGTAATATGCTAATTAGACTGAGTTGACGGGATATCTCCCAGTCATCCAGTCCTCCTTCCAGACAAAGCCATGGTGGCGGGTGCTGAGGCAGAGGCTAAGGGCAATCAGGCCGGCAGGGGAGGGCAGTTAGGGGCAATGAGACTGGCAGGCAGAGGTGGTGAGGGGTGACCAGGCAGGCAGGCAGGTGAGCAGTTAGGAGCCAGTGGCCCTAGATTGCGAGCTGAATATCCTCCGAGGTGTCTCAGATTGGAGAGGGTGCAGGCCAGGCTGAGGGACCCCTCACCTGTGCATGAATTTCATGCACCGAGCCTCTAGTCTGTTATAATGGTAATTCAAATGCTAAAACACTTATGTATTAATAAATAGTCACTACCTCAAATTCCCAGAATGCACCTGGTCTAGCCCCTTCCCTGGGACCCTTGGGATCTCACCTATGGTTTAAAACAGCGGTTCTCAACCTATGGTTTGCGACCCCTTTGGGTCGAATGACCCTTTCACAGGGGTTGCCTAAGACAATCAGAAAATGCAGATATTTACATCATGATGCATAACAGTAGCAAAATTTCATGGTTGGGGGTCACCACCACATGAGGAACTGTATGCAAGGGTCGCAGCCTTAGGAAGGTTGAGAACCACTGATCTAGAAGGATGAATGCCAGGCATAGTAGGGGAGATACAGAATCTTGCTCTAGCCCAGTGTCTGTTTCCATTGGCAAGTACTTATGTCTCCCGTTTGTTAAATACTTTGAGTATCTGCCTACTTTGCATGTCACGTGATGTGAAATAAGTGTGTGTGTGTGTGTGTGTGTGTGGGAGTGTTGTTTTGTTTTTAACTCATTGCTGGATTTGGTTTGCTAAATATTAGATAGCGAATTTGTCTTCTGATTTTTTTCTTCTACTGCCTTTACCTGGATTGTGGCAATGTTATACTGACCACATAAAATGAGCTGGAAGTCTAGCCTCATTTTTCATTTCCTGGAGTAATTTCTATAATTCTATATAATAAAAGGGTGATATGCAAATCACCTAACAGCAGAACGACCAGTTGCTATGATGTGCACTGGCTACCAGGGGGCAGACGCTTAACACAGGAGCTGCCCCCTGGTGGTCAGTGCACTCCCACAGGGGGATCTCCGCTCAGCCAGAAGCCGCCTCAAGGCTGGCGAGCGCAGCAGCAATGGTGGGATGAGGTTCTCTCTCATCATTGATGTTTCTCTCCTTAGCCGTCAGTTGGATATCCCCTGATTGCGAAAGAGCACAGGCTAGGCTGACTGACCACCACAGAGCACAAATGTCATGCACCGGGCCTCTAGTATCTGCTA
Organism: Lasiurus borealis; assembly: GCA_004026805.1. NCBI lineage: Eukaryota > Metazoa > Chordata > Mammalia > Chiroptera > Vespertilionidae > Lasiurus > Lasiurus borealis. Next base: position 27,933 of record PVJN01022734.1, on the reverse strand, counting down.
TAATGATCCTGTAAAACAATCTGGGCCTTGTTCTCGTTTTTGGTTGTTTGTTTTGTGTATGTATTTGCGTATGTGCATGGATTTTTAACTACTCATTCACCTTTTAGAAGTGGTCATAAGCCTTAGCTGGTTTGGCTCAGTGGATAGAGTGTCAACCTGCAGACTGAAGAGTGCCTTGATTCCAGTAAAGGGCACATGCCAATGCTCTCTCCACTGAGCCAAACCAGCTAGGGCCACACCTGTCAGATTCTAAAAAATGTATTGTTAATAGAAAAAAAAATTGAGTTGGTGGTTTGCTTTTCATTAACATCCAATTCTAAAGGTAATATAAGTTCCCTGAATCTGTACTATAGAATGGCAGTTAGATGGTGACAGTGAGAAAACAAATACTTCATAGTTGTTCATTATTTGACAGATTTTTAAAATTAGAATTAAACAGAGATTTTAAAGTGTTCACTGTGTAGCTAATGTCCTTTTAAAAGTCCCACATTTATTTGTGCCTTCTCTCTTTTACTCTTGACCAATTTTCCCAGAAACACATCGGTGTCTCTCTCTCTCCCTCTCCCTTCCTCTTTAAATATATATATATATATATATATATATATATTTTAAATGCCTATCTTTTCATTGTTGGACACATATGTGTGACCACATGTTCATCTCTCCCTGTCTTTTGTTTGTTTGTTAATCCTCACTCAAGAATATTCTTTCATTGATTCTCAGGGAGAGTGGAAGAGAGAGGGAAAGATAGAGAGAAACACCGATGTGAGAGCAACACATAGATTGGTTGCCTCCTGCATGAGCTCTGATCAGGGCCCCGGCTGGGGAGGACCCTGAAACCAAGGCATGTGCCCTTGACTGGAATCGAACCTGGGACCCTTTGGTCCACAGGCCAGTGCTCTCTCCACTGAGCCAAACCAGCTAGGGCCACACCTGTCATTTTTAATGGCTACCAATTTGCTTAGCTCTTCCTGTGTTTTGACCATTTGTTCTACTTCCACATTGTCACTGATTCTAAAACTTTAAATCTAAGTTTTGAATACTGTTAGCAACCTGCATCCATTAGCTTTTGATGCACACACACTCCCCCACAATGTAGCATGTTACAATTCTGCAGGTGGCCCATTTGGGCTGGGATCAGCTGGGAGGTTCTTCTGGTCTTGGCTGGACCCACTCATGCAACTCAATCAGCTGCGGGGCTGGCAGAAGCTGGCTGTCTAGAGTGGCTCTAACCGGCTCATCTCCACCCTAGGAGGTCTTTCAGCCTCCAGGAGGCTTGTTCATGAAGTGGCTTGAGCATGGTGTTATGAGAGTAGAAATTGCAGGGTCTCCTGAGGCCTCAATTTAAAACTGGCTAATGCAAGCCACAGGGCCAGCCAGACTCAGGGTGTGGGAAAGAGTGTACTTCTCTTGACACAAAGAACTGCAAAACCACATTTAAAAGGGAGCTGGAGCGAGAAGTGCGGCCGTTTTTGCAATCTGCCACAAGGTTTTCACGTCCAAGTCTCTCTGTAGTATCTCTCCTCCACCCACCCACAATCTCCCCTCCTTTCAGGTATCTGCCTGCCCTCACCCTCCACTCCCCTGAACACCCAGACGGCCTTCCTACACTATTCTCACCCATCCTTACAGCCCTGCGTATCACAGCTGTTACTCTTTTTTAAAAAAAAAATATTTTTTTAAATTAATTTTTTACAGAGAAGAAGGGAGAAAGAGACAGAAACATCAATGAGAGAGAAACATCCATCAGCTGCCTCCTGCACACTCCCTACTGGGGATGTGCCCGCAACCAAGGTACATGCCCTTGACTGGAATTGAACCCGGGACCCTTCAGTCTGCAGGCTGACGCTCTATCCACTGAGCCAAACCGGTTTCGGCACAGCTGCCAGGGAGGTGAGGGAGCTGCCGTCTGCCTCATTTGGGGCCAGAGCTATGTTCTCCCTCCCAGGCGAGCATCACCTGGGCTGTTGGCCCCAGTCTGGGGGTGGCCCAATAGGACCTCTGAGCCACTGTGTTTCCCACAGCTCGTGTGGGCCACCTCGAGCCAGCTGGGCTGTGGGCATCACCCCTGCTCTGGGGACCAGGCCGGGATGGAAGCCTTTGTCTGTGCCTACTTTCCTGGGTAAGTTCCGCCACTCCTGGGCTGGCCGGTGGGGGTGAGGACGCTTTCACCCTGGGAGAGGCGTCTACCCACTCACCCCAAGGCCTTTACCTCTTGATCTCCACCCTGTGGGAGAGAGGGAAGTCGGGGAAAGGGACTGGGTGCAGAGGTGGCAGCACCCACGATCCTGGCCAGGAAGCACTCTCTGCTTGCAGGAGATTTCTCAGTATTCGTTGGGAGGTCCTTTCTTCTTTTCTAGTAGATCTCCCAGTCTCACCCAGCTCCCTGACTCCCTGGCTGAGCTGAGGGGCGGATGGGGCAAGCCGATGGCCAGGTCCTTCCAGCCCTCTCTGGTGCTTGCTCTCACAGAGGCAATTGGGAGGTCAACGGGCAGACAATCGCCCCCTATCAGAAGGGCAGCTGGTGTTCGCTCTGCACGGCCAGCGTCTCAGGCTGCTTCAAAGCCTGGGACCATGCAGGGGGGCTCTGTGGTAAGTGCCCCCTTACCTGCTTCCTCCCGTGGGAGCGGGTATCTGAGAGCTTGATGGGTGATCAGAGGAAGTGGCAGCATCTGGAGGGGCTGTTCCCAGAAGCCTGAGCCCAGCACCCACGAGGCACCTGCCTGGGGGTAGCCCCTTTCAGAGGCCCCTCCTTATCTGACCAGAGGTCCCCAGGAACCCTTGTCGCATGAGCTGCCGGAACGACGGACAGCTCAACGTCAGCACCTGCCACTGCCGCTGCCCCCCTGGCTACACCGGCAGATTCTGCCAAGGTGAGGATCCCTGGAGTTGCAGACCACCACGGCCCGAGGGACCCAGCGAGGGGAGTCTAGGCCTGGCACACACGCAGGCAGCCCCTGGGGGTGAGGAAGGGCTGAGCCCAATGCATGTGGGCGCATGCGTGCACTCAAACGCTGTGTGGTGTGTCCAGGCGCTGTGTTGCACTCCGAGAAAGAATTTTGAGGGAATATCAAGTGTGCTAGGGGGTGCTTGCTGATCGGAGCATTGCATATAGTCATTCAACAAGCATCCACTGAGCCCCGACTGTCTGCAAGACCCTGAGCTGTGCAGGGGGTTCGAAACAGAATCAGGCTAGCCCTAACCCTAGCCATAGCCATAACCCTAACTTTAACCCTTAGCCTAACCCTACACCTACCCATAGCCCTAAACCTTGCCTTGTCCCTAGCTAAACCCTAGCCTTAGCCCTTAATGTGACTCATACATCCTGGGGTGGTGGAAAACAGACTTAGAATTCAAAGTGAATTCCTCTCCCATTGTCTCCCCTCCCCAGCTCTGTGACCATGGCCAGGTCACCTCCCCAATTTGCTTCTCTCTACAAGATCAAACCAAAGATGCCACGAGTGGCAGCAGTTGGGAGTCCTATGGCTTCCGTCCCTGAGTCCCTGAGAGGGGATCTCTCTGTGATTGGCCGGTCCCTGCATGTCCGCAGCCTGGCCGGGGAGGGGCAGCATGAGGTCCAGGGTTGTGGCTGAGCGCAGTCCCCTCCCCCCGTCCTGCAGTGCGGTGCAGCACGCAGTGCGTGCATGGCCAGTTCCGGGAGGAGGAGTGCTCCTGTGTCTGTGACGTCGGCTATGGGGGAGCCCGATGTGCCAGTGAGTTCTGACCCAAGGCCCCCAACAAGCCGGGCCCTCCCAGGATCCCCTCGATCGGGTGCTGGATCTGGCTCGGGCCACCTCATAATTGCCTATTGTACACATTTTTTCCCAGTCCCATGGTCAGTGATATTGGTAACTTGAAATGGGCCATGGTATGGGTATTTACACCATGGGAATTGGCAAATGCTTCAAATCATAGATAGATAGATAGATAGATTGATTGATTTTGAGGCAGAGAGCTAGCTGTTATACATTCACCAGCATACCACTGACCCCACCCACTCTCCAGTGGATGGTACCTTAAGCTCAGCTCCCTGGCAGGGTGGGAGGGGTGACGATTTTGACAAGAGTTGCTTACACGCAAACTCACACTCCCTCTCCCCAGCCAAGGTGCACTTTCCCTTCCACACCTGTGATCTGCGGATCGACGGAGACTGCTTCATGGTGTCTTCGGAGGCAGACACCTACTACGGAGCCAAGACGAAATGCCAGGTGACAGCTGAGCCCTGCCTTCCCAGGAAGCCCCTCCCCTCTAGAGTCTCAAGGACTAAGGAGGGACCCTGGACTGAGAGATGGTTCCTTCGACATCTTCTCATCATTAGCATAAAGCAGGGCTCCACTCGGAGGCCCAGGGAAACCGAGAGGTCACGTAATGAGCTGAGGGGCCAGGAACGAGGCCCGCTCAGCCCCCATCTAAGGAGCTGTCCTGACTCAGCTCCCGCTGCTGGCTGCCAACAGGGATATGAGTCCGGGAGGCCAGAACTGGGGCTGTTTCAGAACCAGAAATCCAGATTTTCAGTGGCATCTCTAGAATTATTAATGATGGCAGCCAACTCAAATGAGTTTAAGGCACTGAGCAAGTGAACCCAAATCCCCCACCGCCCCCAGTGGCAGGATCCTGCCAGGCTGGGCCCCGGTGCAGGCAGGGGAGAGGGAGGGGGACCCCTCCCCTAAGAAGCAGGAGGCTGTGGGGTGGGGGACGACGACAGCACAGCCAGGACATGTATGTGTCACTCATGGCCGTGGCGGGTGGCAGCAAGGGCTGCTGAGCTCTGGGTCCCTGCCGGCATGACCCAGAATGCGGGTTACAGGGAAAGGGCGGGGTCCTCGCCCAGATCGAGAGCCAGAAAGTCCAGGACATCCTCGCCTTCTACCTGGGCCGCCTGGAGACTACCAACGAGGTGCCTGACAGCGACTTTGAGACCAGGAACTTCTGGATCGGTAAGCGTGGGGGCTGGGAGGCCCCCAGGAATCTGGGCCGTGGAAACCAGAGCGCCCACCAGCAGACAGGCAGGCTGGGGTGAAGGCTTGGAGCCCAATGGGGCTGGCGGTCAGGCTGGCTCCCCCTGCCCTGGGGAGAGAGCTGCCGGGAGAGAACCCTCAGGGGAACGAGAGAGCGGGAAGGGGTGAAGGGCTGGGACCAGGCAGGCGTGAGGCCATGGGCTTAGACTCCCGCCTCCTTCCTTGGGTCGTGGGGCCAACCTGGACTGCCCGGCCCAGGGCTCACCTACAAGACCGCGAAGGACGCCTTCCGCTGGACCACTGGGGAGCACCAGTCCTTCACCAGCTTTGCCTTTGGGCAGCCTGACAACCAGGGGTGAGTCTGGGGTGCCCCCCCTCCCCTGGGCCCACCTTCTCCCCTGGGCCTGCTCACTAAGCCTTGAGATGCCACTGAAGGTCTGAGCCGCCCCTGATCCATGTTACCTGATCTCTAGAACCCGGTGGTGGGGGGCAGAGGTGAAGCCACGCCCAGAATCGGCTCCCAGCGGGTATCCAGGAGCTCAGGGCACAGCCGGGTGTGGGCATGGTGCTGAGAGGAGGCATTGTTTCAGGGAACCCAACAAGGCTTTATCCATCCACCCATCCCCCATGGTCCCCTCCATCTGCTGTCCATTCCCCCACCCCAGCCCTGTGTCTGTATCAGTACACTGATTCCCGGATTCTGTAGCCACCCACCCACCTGCATCCCTTCACACAACATCCACCCACCGGCAGCCTGTAGGGACGGCCTTCTGGTTATGTGGCCTGTCCCGGTCTTCAGAGCCTAGGAATGCCCAGGGCGGGGGTGACAAGGGTGGAGGCCACCCAGGGTTCCAACTATCTTACCCAGCACCCCTTCCTTGATGGCAGCCAGGCCTATGCCCCTGGCCCATCACCTAGGTCAGTGGTTCTCAACCTTTCTTTCTTTCTTTTTTTAAAATATATTTTATTAATTTTTTACAGAGAGGAAGGGAGAGGGATAGAGAGTTAGTTAGAAACATTGATGAGAGAGACATCAATCAGCTGCCTCTTGCACGCCCCCTACTGGGGATGTGTCCGCAACCAAGGTACATGCCCTTGACAGGAATCGAACCTGGGACGACGCTCTATCCACTGAGCCAAACCAGTTTCGGCTCTCAACCTTTCTAATGCCGCGACCCTTTAATAGTTTCTCATGTTGTGGTGACCCCCAACCATAAAATTATTTTCGTTGCTACTTCATAACTGTCATTTTGCTACTGTTATGAACCGTAATGTAAATCTCTGTGTTTTCTGATGGTCTTAGGTGACCCCTGTGAAAGGGTCATTAGACCACCAAAGGCGTCTCGACCCCCAGGTTGAGAACCGCTGACCTAGATGAAGGCAGCCTGGTGGGCTCCCAGCACACGCTCCCTCCCGGGAGGAGGGTGGGCATGCCTGTTCCGGGTCCGCTCCCCGCCCCACTGGCTGTGTGGCTGAGTGCCCACAGTGGGCAGGTGGAGTTGCTGCCCCAGCAGGCGGTGTGCCAGGACCTCCCGGCTCCCCTGAGAAGCGGGCCGGCAGTGGTCTGGGGCGGGGATGGGAGCTGGGGTGGGTCTGGCTTCCAGGAGCCCCACATACAGGCTAGAGGCCCTGAGGCCTCTGAGATGCAGGTGGCCTGCTGGGGGAGGAGGACCTGAAACTCCCGGAGGCCTAACGTCACCCCACCTGAGCACCCGACATTGACATCGTTTGCCCGGCAGGTTTGGCAACTGCGTGGAGCTGCAGGCCTCGGCCGCCTTCAACTGGAACGACCAACGCTGCAAAACCCGAAACCGCTACATCTGCCAGTTTGGTGAGCCCTGGTCCTCCCCCACTGCCCCCCGCCCCCCTGGCTCCCCTCCAGTGAGGTCTGTCCCCTGGGGAGGCTGCTGGCCCAATCCAGGTGCCTGGACGTGCAGGTCACAGGCCCAGAGAATGTCAGTTCAGAGGGCCTTGGAGAACGCCCTGCACAAGACACCCAGCGGAGAGGCCGAGGGGAAGGTGGGCCCAGCCTCACACAGCACATCCACATGTGGCAGGACCTGGCGGGAGTTTCTCTAAAGTCCCTTCCTCCTGTCACTAACGCTGCTGTTTGGGGATCTGTCGGGTTCCTCAATGTCACCTGATTCTCCAGAGCCCAGTGGTGGGGGCAGAGGTGAAGCCAAACCCAGAATCCGCTCCCAGCAGCACCTGCTGGAAGGGTCCTGAACTACACAGGGGACCACGGCCCTGGGTGCTTCTGGACCGGGTGCAGCGGGTCCCCATCCCAGGGTGTCCTGGGCGGCCAGGGACCCTGGCTCTGTTCTGCTTCCTTGCCAGCTCAGGAGCACATTTCCCGGTGGGACCCAGGGACCTGAGACGTTTGCCAGGCCTCCTCCCTGCCACTGCCTGGAGGCGCACCAGCCCTGCCTGCCTGCCTGCCTGCCTGCCCATCAGTCCGGTCTGGAACCCGGGCCAGCCCAGGACCTCAAGCCCAACACCCAAAGAGGCCTCAGACCTTGCAGGAAGTGGGGCAGGGCCAACAGGAAGCCTGGCATAGGGGGAGGGAGGCCCTCAGCCCGCTTTTGATTGGGGGGGATGAGCCTTAATTAGGTGCTGAAACCGGAGCCAAGGAGAGGGGTCGATGAGACCGGGCTTCTCCGTCTGGGCTGGACCCTCTGGGGCAGACGGAGGCTCTTCACTGCCCAGGATACACCCCCAGAGATTAAACTAAGTTATGACACAGCCAAACGTGTGAATGCTCCTTTGGATGGGGATTCAGTTGAGCCAGGAAGACCTTGGGAGACCAGAGAGTCCGAGGTTCCACTGCCGCTGCCTCCTGCCCAGCCCGGTCCCTTCCCTGCCTGAGTTGTAGTGGGGGGCATGCGAGAAGCAGCCAATTTTTCTTTCTATCCCACTCCCTTCCTCTCTTTCTAAAAACAAATAAAAACATATTTAAAGGAAATTGTGGTGTATACACATATACATATAACGAAATACTATCCAGCCATGAAAAGGAATTAAGCACTGACACATACCCCAGGTGGATGAACCTTAAACACGTGTTTTAAGAGAAAGAAGCTAATCACAACAGGCCACATCTTGCATTATTCCATTTACATGGGACTGGAGGCCCGGAGCATGAAAATTCATGCACTGGAGGGGGCGTCCCTCAGCCCAGCCTACCCCCTCTCACAGACTGGGAGCCCTCAGACCTGGTGATCAGGGGAACGTGACACCCCCATCACACCTCTGCTGCTGCCACTGCCGGCAGGGTAAGCTACCCGAGGATTGCCTGCTCCTCAATCTGGCCCTGGGTGGCTGGGGATCCCCAGAGAGGACTAGGGGACTCTGGAGGCAGGCATGGGGAGCGGCTGGACCCACTTGGGAGTGCACCCAGTCGTGCTGTGCCTGCTGCCCCGTGGGACTAAGGGGACTGGGTGCTGCCATCTTGTGGCTGTGGGAACCACCATCTTTGAGGGTGTGGCAGTAATTAGCATGTTCCTTCCTTATTGGCTGTGGGCACTGCTATCTTCTGTAAGGGTATGAGGTAATTAGCATATTTCCTCTTTATTAGATAGGCTAATGAGGTCTATTGTGCAAAGACCCGGGCAGGCATAATGAGAACAGGAAAATCCATTGAAATAAAGCAGCCGGAGAATGGGATTAGCTGCTTAATGGGTACAGATTTTACTTTGGAATGATGAAAATGCTGTAGAACTTAGGTAAATATGGAACTTAGATAAATCTGAGCATTGGGAATGTACTAAATGCCACCATATTGATTGATTTCATGTTACAAAACTTTCATCTCAGTTTAAAAACACAAAGGGATAATGATTGGTCACTGAATCCTGGGGAGAGTTAGAGAGCCAGGCTGGGCATCTCTGTGGCCAGAATTCTGCTGCACAGCCCGTCCGGGGACTCGGGTCACTGCTGCAGGCGCAGGAATGCAGAATGTACTCCAGCAGCCATGACACTGGCGCCCCCTTGTGGCAACCCCACCTCTGCAGAGGCTCTGACAATGGCAGTCCAGTGCCCTTCGGAGCCACGACCACGTCCCGCAATGCCACGGCAAAGGACTCGGCTTTGGGGCCCATCTCAGGGTTCGTGGGTGGAGGTGGCCATCAGCTGGTCCTACCTGAAAAGTCCGTGGCAACCTTGGGCACGTTAGCATAATGCCGTGGTTCTCCATGTCTGTCCGCTGACCAGTAGCATTGGCATCACCTGGGAACACGTGAGAAAAGCAAATTCTCAGCTCCCCCAAATCTAGCTTTGTCCCCGGGGAAACTGACAGCGAGGAGGGTTATCTGGACTTTAACAAGACCTCAGCTACTTCACACACAGGCTCTGGCTCAGAAAACACCTGGCAGAGAGAGGCAAAGAGTTTGAGTCTTAAGTCAAACCACCTAAATTTGAGGCCACGCTCTGCCACTTCATGTTTGCTGCCAGTTACTTAACACCAAGGGGGACCAGTTGTCTCAATTTGCCTGGAACTGTCCCAGTTTGAGCAGTCAAAGTCCCACATGCTGGGAAACACCTCCATCCCAAGCAAACCAAGGCAGTTGGTCACCCTAAAACATCTCTCTGCCTCATGTTCTGCAAAATGAGGGCAAGAAAATGAGTTAGTATATTAAAGTGTTTGGAACCGTGCCTGGTGAGACAACACTGATGAATGTTAGCCATCAAAACTTCACTTGTTAACTAAATACATTTTAAATAAGAACAGTACTTAAGCCAAAACCGATTTGGCTCAGTGGATAGAGAGTCGGCCTGCGGCCTGAAAGGTCCAGGGTTTGATTCCGGTTAGGGGTGCATGCCTTGGTTGTGGCACATCCCCAGTGGTAGGTGTGCAGGAGGCAGCTGATCCATGTTTCCCTCTCATCTATGTATCTATGTTTCTGGCTCTCTATCCCTCTCTGTAAAAAAAAATCAATTATATATATATATATATATATATATATACACACACACACACACACACACATATATATATGTATATATATATACAGTCCTTAAATATATAAGTACCTATATATATAAGAACAGTACTTAAAACTGTGCCTGGTGGATAATAAATGCTCCATAAGTCTTAGCTATTCTCATAATCACCTATAAGCTAAAATTCTTTAATCACAATTGAGTCTGTTTCAAGCAAACAACAGAACCATCCCAGCAACTCAAGCCAGCTCTGTAGAATCCTAAATATCAATACAGTCAACCCCACTAACGTCATTTTCTTCCTTCCCCAGAACCCATACTTGGGTCACTTTGCCAGGCTTTTGCCAGTATCAATTAGCAACATCTGACAGTTCTTTTGGCGATTCAATCCTCATCCCAGATTGGAAGTCACTGGCGCCCTGGAGCCTGCAGGGATCTGACCTGTTGTTTCAGTCTGGAGAGAATGCAGGGTGGTGGGGGAGGGCACACGAGGGGAATGCTAGCCGCTGGCCATGGTCACCCATGAGCAATGGGGGACAGGGGAGCCCAGGCCAAGCAAGGGCCTGCCACTGCAGCACCTGGCTTACAGCTTAGCCAGGGCATTCGCATCCAGGTGGTCAGCCGGGGAGGCGGGAGGGTGGATGCCCACTCAGAGGATGCTATGGGCCCGGGAGGTGCCCATCCCACCCACCCATAGCCACTGGCCACCCCTCAGCCGTGCAGCACACAAACTACAAGGGAGGCTGGGAAACTCCCGCTAGATGTGTGCCTAGGAGGGAAGGGATGTGGGTTTGACAGAGAGCTGGTTTCTGCCACCAGGACCTCCAGGATGACCAAGAGGAGTCACTTTGGCCAGCAAGGGAGGGAGGGGGCTCTGTGAGGGAGCGAGTAACTAAGTCCTCCACACCTTCCCATAGAGCCCCTTTTGGATGGCCTCTGTCATCCACTCTTTCCTGGTTAGAGACCTAGCCAGGGTGTGAAGCTCCCCGATGGTGTCATTTTATAGCCACTGATCAAGCTTGACGTCTGGTTTGCTCTCTCATTAGCCTTGTAGTTAGTTGCAAGCTGCAAAAATCCCCCGGTTTTCTAACCAAGCCTGGACTGAGAATTTGGACGGAGAACTGTATCTATCCTTTACGCTGTGCGGTGCCATCAGCACAGCACCCTGCCCCACAGCCCTTGACTTCAGGGTTGTCTTTATCCTCAAGAACTAAAGGCTTGCACACCCCCTCCATGGCTGTGGGCCCTGACTGAACTTTTTCCTTTCGCCCCTCACCAGACGAGCTCCAGACTGTCAGCAGGGCCGGGGCCAGTGGGAGGGCCTGGCTCAGGTGGCCAGAAGCTTGCGGGCGATTGTCCCCCTCCTGCCAGCTCGAAGGTCCCCCTTACAGAGACCAGCCAGGGGAAAGCTGGTTTGCTACAATCTCTCAAAATGAACTTGGTCAAGTCCCTAGGGCAGTGGTTCTCAACCTTCCTAAGGCCGAGACCCTTACATACAGTTCCTCATGTGGTGGTGACCCCCAACCATGAAATTTTGCTACTGTTATGCATTGTGATGTAAATATCTGCATTTTCTGATGGTCTTAAGCAATCCCTGTGAAAAGGTCGTTCGATCCCCAAAGGGGTCGCGACCCACGGGTTGAGAACCGCTGCCCTATGGGCTCCTCCAATGGAGGATCCTGGGATTCTCAGAAAAAGCTTCATATCTATTTCCCCAAGACAAACTGGGGTCTGGACAAGGACTCCGGCCCAGGGCAGTGACCCCTGCCCCATTCGTCTCTGCCGCGTCATCAACTATGACCTGGGCCACGAGCTGTACAGAGATGTTCCCTACAGGTGAGTGGGTCCTGCCTCCTTCGTCCTCTGGGCACATGGGTGGGGCTGGTTGGCCTGACTCCCTCGGCCCTGCCCATAGGGCGTCTCAATACCAGAGGATCCCTCCACTCAGCAATCACGTGCTTCTCAAGATCTGGAGGACCCACCTGGGCATGGGGTCAAGAGCAGCTTCAGTCCCCACAAGGCCCCCAGGAAGAGCCACTTCCCCCCAAGGCAGAGAGAGTGAAGGGGCGCAGCTCTCCTCTGCAAGGCTAGGAAGCGGCCGGGCAGCCTCAGCGGTGAGGCAGGCAGCACTGGGCCCTCCACCAACAGTCCAGGCTGAGGCGCTGCACTGCATCAGGCAGAGCTGAGCCAGATCAAAGCCCAGGTGGACCGCCTGCTGTAGAGTCTGGAGCACCTGGACCAGCAGAGGGACCCAGCTTCCAGCTCGGGTACCCCACACCCTTAGCGATGTCCAGCTTTCCCCACTCCTCAAGGTGCGGGGGCCCCTGGAGTCTTGCCTTGGGCTCTCCCTATCAGCAGGGCTCCCCTCCACCCCACTCCCTCTGCCTGTTCCTGTGGCCTGAGGATCCTTGTGGCTTTGTTGTCCCATGACCCGACTCATTCAGCTGACATCTGGGGCCACAGGAGTGTCCCAGCCACACTCATGCTGTCCTCTCAAGAGGATACTCTGGATCAGTGATGTTGAGAGGCCTCTCTGGGCTCAGTTGGAGCTCCAAACCTAGCCATAACGGTGCCTCTTCCTGCACAGGGACAGAGGACAGCGAGAACAGGGCCCTGGAATTCAGGTTCTTCATGCAGAACCACCGAACACCAGCAGAAGCCCAGTTGCCAGAGGGCCCATCCAGGGCAGGCAGCTGAGGGGAGTACAGACGGAGGAGGCAGTGAATGGTGGGGTGCTGCCCCCCTTCTTGTGTCTGGGTCCTGAGGTCTCTCTGTGAACAAGGGGGGTAACTGGGGTTTGTGTGGGAGCCCACAGTGGTGGTTGGGGGAGGCCTATCATTCACACAGGCAATGCCCAGATGGCCTGTGGCCTGCTTATAGCCCCTCAACTGGGCTTGGTCGGCTCAGCTGGGCCAGCTCTGAGCTGAGATAGCACCTCATGGGGGTTGGGGAGATGGGTGCCTTTGAATAATGTCACAGGTATCCTTCATGGTCCCAGACCCCTCACCTAATAATCACCTGGCAAGCTTGTTAAAACCCAGATTCCTGCCCTTTTCCCGCCCCTGCACCCACATGCTGCCTGTCTTTAGGCTGTCCACATGGACCTATGCTCCCCAGAAAAGCTGTGGAAACATACCTTCCTGGATGAGAAGACCCAAACCTGGATTTGATAACAACCCTCGCTACGGCTTAAAAGTGGCCTTAAAGAGCCCGAATGTTCGCTGCCCTAGCGTATCCTCCTCCCCTACTGGTGTCCCCGAGGTGGGCCAGCCGTGTTTGGGCCATCTTAGCAGGGCTGGCTGCTGGGGAGCGGGCAGCGCCGAGCCTCCCTTCCTCCACTGCCCAGCTCTACCCCCTGGGCTGCTGGGCTCCAGAGGGCCCTGTACCGCCCGGGTCTTGGTTGCCTCTGGGAAGACTGGGCTAGATGGAGAAGACGCTCTTTTGTCTGGTGGTTTGGGGTTTCCAGATCTCAGGAAGAATCTGAGCTGCCAAAGCCGTTAAGAAAGGGAGGTGTGTGTGAGGAAAGACTGGGATATGTCAGTGGATGGTCCTCTCTCCCATATTGTGCTCCTCAGCCCTCTGGGCCAGGGTCCTGCTTCTGCTTTCCCTACAAGCAAAGAATCACACATCGGACCAGGGCAGCCAGTAGGTTAAAACTTCTCTAGGGCTCACCTGCTCCAGCACCTTCCCAGCTGGCTCCCTTCCTTGCCTTGTTTGTAAGGCCTCCCGGTGGCACCTGTGTCACTGCAGGCACCGTGGAGTGAAGGCAATGAAGTGGAGACACAGCTGTGCCACGCCAGCTGGGAAGCCACCCCGTTATGGTGGCTTTAGCTTTGGAGGACATGCTTCCAGGCGAGTCTGGGAACTGGCAGGGATGGGATGGGATGGAGACTGCTCAGCACCAACTCACATCCTCATGAAGCCAAGGCCATCTTGCAAGAGGAAGCTGGACAGTCCCCCGTCCCCCCTCAGCCCACTTTGGCTGTAGGTACTGTTTCGGATGCTCCTCCCCTCCAGTCCTGAGTGTGGAGCACCCACAGCAGTGGGCCGTCTTCTCCGGCCACAGTGGTGTACAGGCCACATCCTACTGTCCCCTTCGTCTGACACTGAGCTTTAAGGTGCTCAGGATGTCCCCATACAGGGGGACAGTACAAAACCATCCTTCAGAATAGGGGTGTCATTTTATGTCCTCTTTCCATCTTGTCTCTTGCTAGTGTGATACTTTGTGTATCAGATCTGCTCTGCAAATATGTGTCAGAAGGGGAAAAATTAAACTTGTATTTCTCCCTGGTCATCAAGGTCATCTCTGAGGTCCTTTCTGGTCCTTGGGCTGCTCCAGGCCAGCCTTTCCTAGAGGAGCTGAGCAGACCCAAGACTCTCAAGTTCAGAAGCTCATACAGAGATGAGACTATACTGCTCTGCCTTCCTCCAATAGAGACATGAGCACAAACCCCTGGGGCTCAGGAGCCACCCAGGGTAGATCCTCTCCTTGTGGCCAGTCAGCCAGGCCGGCTTTGCCCTACAGAATGACCAGGGTGCACCTCGATTCCCAACATCCAACTCTCACTCCTGGCAGTTCCATCTGCTCTCTCCCAGCAGCCGAGACTGGGGAAGGGACACCAATAACGAAGCCAGTCCAGGGCCTCACTTCCTACCAGCAATGGAGGCCCCTGGCTGTGCGGCTCTGCCACAAGGGCAAGAAAGGGATGGGATCTGGCTTCCACTGAGACCCAACCCCTTCCCAGCACCAAAAACAGAGGCTGGCTGAGACCGGTTTGGCTCAGTGGAATAGAGTGTCGGTTTGCGGACTGAAAGGTCCCAGGTTCGATTCCGGTCGGGGGCATGTATCCTGGTTGCAGGCACATCTCCACTGTGGAGCGTACAGGAGGCGGCTGATCGATGTCTCTCTCTCATGATGTTTCTGACTTTCTATCTCTCTCCCTTCCTCTCTGTAAAAAACCAATAAAATATATTAAAAAACAAGAAAAACAAAAACAGAGTCTGGTGTGCGCCCAGAATGCTCCTGGAGGCACACAGCCCTCCACCTCATCGCACCTCAGCAGTGGCCCCGACTCTGGTACTTGAGGGGCAGCTTCTCTTCGGAAGCTACATTTCCCCACATGCGCTCCTTCCGTTTTAGCCCGTCTCCTCTGCTCATGTTACATGCACTAGAGACAGAACACATTTTAGACCTTGCTGCCCCTAGCCCTTGACAACCAGGAGTCCAAGAGCACACACTACAGAGCTCAAGACAGCCTTGCTCTTTTAAATCCGGTCCCAAGAACCACAACAGAAGGCTTTTCCGATAGAAAAAGGGTTTTTGTTTCTGTTTTTAGCTCAGATCTAAGGGAGAAGGCACAGCCCCCTTGGTGTCCGCTCTCTCAAAAGCAGCCCCAGTTACAGAGGAAGAGAGTCACCGGCCCGTCTGCACAGGGTCCAACCCCTCACAAGAACAGTAGTAGCGTCAGGTCCCATTTTCCACCTCCGCCCAGCCCAGGTCCTTTCCAACTTGGGTCGGGGCTATTAAGAGCCAGCTTTAAAATAGAAAAGTGTCTTTTTAACCAGTCCGTCTGTACAAAACTGTTCCAACACAGCTGTCCAGTGCATCAGTGCCGGGCGCGTCTCCCCAGATCCTCTCGGGCGCTCCAGTTTGCAGGGCGGCGCAGCCTGGAAGCTGAACAGTTGCGGTGGCGGCGGTGGCAGCAGCAGCAGGGTCCTGGGCGTCCGTCCGTCCGTCCGTCACTCCTCCGGCTTCCGGTTCAGGACGGGGCAGCGGCGCCCCTCCGGCGGGCGGCCCGCACCAGGCACTGCTGCAGCACAGGGTAGAGGCGCTGGCAGCCCTCGAGGCCCATGCGCACGGCTTCCACCCAGCTCTCGGTCGGGCCCCCCTCCCCGCTGCCCAGCAGCCCGGCCACCTGGTTGAGCACGGGCATGAGCGCCACCGTGAGGCCGGCGGCCGCCCGCTCCTCCTCCAGCCGCGTGGGGTCCAGCAGCCAGGTGGGCGCGGGCCCCGGCGCGCGGCTCAGGCCGCAGCCCACCACCAGGTCGTACATCTCGATGCCCGCGTCGGCCAGGGCGAGCGCGGCGGCCGTGAGCGCGGCGGCCAGCGCCGAGCCGCCGTCTTCCAGCAGCAGCGCCGACACCTCGAGCTGCGCGCGCGGGTAGCGGCCCAGGCGCACGGCGGGCTCCAGGGCCTCCTGCAGCGCCAGCGCCAGCTCGCGCTCCTCCCCGCCGCCCTGGGGCGCGCGGCGCCGGCGGCCCGCGAAGGGCGCGCGGCGGAAGTCACAGAGCAAGCGCCCCCGCAGCGCGGCCGGGGCCTCGCCCCCCGCGCCCGCCGGGCCTCCGCCGCGCTCGCCGCCCTCGACCTGGCGCGGGCCGGACACGGCGCACAGTACCTTGGTGCCTCCCGCCTCCAGGTAGGCCGAGCCCTTGGCCTGGCTCAGCAGCCCCGCGCGCGCGTACACGGGCCGCAGCCGCGAGGGGTCGCGGGGGTCGGGCACCTCGTCCTCTTCCGCCGCGTACAGCTGCGGCGGCTGCGATTCCTCGGGCCCGCGGATGCGGCGGTGGTCCCCGGGCATGGCGGCGCCAGGCGTGCGAGCCGCTTCCGCCGCGCGCCCTCGCGGGGGCTGTCGGGATAGCGGCGAGCGGCGCCGCACTGCCCCCTGCCGGCCTGGAGGGAGAACGGCGAGCGCTTCCGAGCCCCGGGCCCGCCGCGAATTACGTTTAGGATTTCCAAGGGTGGACTCACCTGGCGGGCCTGCAAAAGTGGGACCTGAGCAAAACCGGTTAGGCTCAGTGGATAGAGCGTCGGCCTAGGGACTGAAAGGTCCCGGGTTCGATCCCGGTCAAGGGCATGTACCTTGGTTGCGGGCACATCCCCAGTAAGGGACATGCAAGAGGCAGCTGATCGATGTCTCTCTCTCATCGATGTTTCTGACTCTCTATTCCTCTCCCTTCCTCTGTGAAAAATCAATAAAATATATATTAAAAAAAAAAGAGTGGGACCTGAGCTCGCCGGCTGACTTCTAGCTTCCTGAAGCAGGGCAATCCCAGCACGTGTCTTCCCCCTTTCTCTTGTGAAGATTGTAATTATTTACTTAATGTTTTAAGATATATTTTTATTGATTTCAGAGAGGGAGAGAGATGGAAACATCCATGATGAGAAAGAACCATTGATTGCTTCCCTCCTGCACGCCCGCTACTGGGGATCAAACCCACACCTGGGCATGTGCTCTGACTGGGACTCTGTGATCTGAATCATGGGTTGATGTTCAGCCACGGAGCCACACCGGCGGGGCAAAATTGTACACTTACTTGTGTGACTGTTCTATGTATTCCCCACTGCCTTACCCGAGAGGGCAACGACTTTTTGTCTTGCTCACTCCTGTACCCTCAGTTCCCTGGCCGGCACTTGTTGGAATGATCGCTCTGCTGCCCTGGATTGTGAAGCTTTGTATCCCCAGCAGGTGCTTGAACCCAGGGTTTTGGTAGCCTCTCCTGCCTGTGACAGTGGCCTCTGCTGCTTCTCCCGGCACATGTCAGCCAGCCTGCTGTGCCCAGGGGACAGGAAACCAGCTGAAGCCAGTGTAGGTCAGCAGTACACTTAACCTCCCAGCACACGTTTCCAAACCCAACTATCTTCACCAGGCTTGGGTGAAGTGGTTCAGGGCCATGCTCACTGTCCATCTTTGAGTTAAGGAAACAGGAATGCTGGGGCAAAGGAGTTGGGGGAGGCAACTGATATACCCTAAATACCTCCTGTATCAGAGAACATCTCAAAGGGGAAGGGAAGAGGGACACAGGCCAAAGAAATGGGGAGGTTCTCCTACGAGAGGCTCTAAGAAAGGAGCTTCTCTCTGCTTCCAGTATCTCTGTGAATCTTCTATTGGTTCATGGCTCTCTCCATCTCACTCCTGCTCCATCCCGTGGGCCTCCTCCACAAACATCTTGAGGCAATCCTGGGGGCCATTCCCAAAATTCAGGGATGTGGCACCGTATGGACTGCAGCCAGAACCATAGTATTTATTCTTCACTCAGGGAGCCACATGTTGTCACACAGAGACACCTATTGGTGGTGGTGGTGGGAGGGTGGAGAGTGACAGAAATCACAGGGTATCAAGTATTGCACATGGTCCTTTTATTCTCTGCAGCAAAAATGGGTCCTTTCCGCAGACCTAGAACCTTGTGTCTGCAGAGGTCTGTAGACATAAGCATGACAATGATAAGTAGCAATACTGGGATAGTGGTTCTACACAGATGGTGCTGCGGTGTAAGGCTCTAGGCAGAAATGTAACATGGGCATTGAGTCACAGGCTGGCACCTAAGTGAATTCCAGTTGCTACTGAGTTAGAAGGAGAAATGGGGCTATTTAAAGGTCCCAAATTCCAATGTCCGTGTGGCAGATGGAGATCTCCTGGTTGGACGGATACATCTGGGTGTGGGGGAGACGCTTCCAAGTGGAAGCCACCCCTCCCCTCAATTCTTCACATCTCCCAGGCGGAGCTGGGCAAAGGAAGTGGCCAGCTGCAGTGCCTCCTGCAGGCAGCCCACATTCTTGCCTGTGGCCTGAGCAGACACATCTTTGCCACCACCTTTGCCATCCATCAGGCCTGACACCTGCTGCACCCACTCGCTGGCTTTCAGGCCCCGGTTGGCTGCATTCTGGAAGACAGGAAGGAGAAGTGGCAGTCAGGACAGAGGATGGAACTGAGGGAGGCACTGAGGGGAGGGAAAGAAAAAGAATGGGGGAGCCACAGACACCCACTCCTGTCCTGGGGGATGTTGCCGGAGGCTGAGGCAGACCCTACAGCTGAACCATGGTTAAGACAAGGCATCCTGAGTGACCAAACCAGGTACCAGCCAGCACAGTTAAACACATCCAAGGAGAGGACCTGAGGGTATGGGATGCTGGAGGGGACCAACAGGAGGGCAGGAGAAGGGCTATTTTTTGCACTGGTCAGTATGGCTCAGTTGGTTGGAGTCACCAAAAGGTGGCAGGTTCGATTCCTGGCCACGGCACATACCCAGGTTGTGGGTCCAATTCCCAATTGGGACATGTGTGGGAGGCAGATGACTAATGTCCCTCCTTCCCGTCTTTCCTCTCTCCCTCACCCTTCCTTCCTATCTTTAAAATCAATTTTTTTTTAAGAGAGAGAAGGGCCATTTCTACTGAGGGTTGTACAAACACAACTGGGGGTTTGGCAAACAACCATAAGAACTGAGCTCCCTCAGAAAAGCTACAGACACCCACTGGGCCAGGGCTGCAGGCTGTTCTGACCTGAGGGACTTGACACAAGCACGTGATCTTGCCAGCCTCATTATCCACTGTGAAGAGCATGGCGGACGTCTGTGGGGAATGCGTCTTGAAGAGCTTCAAGGCTTCATTCAGGGCCTGTGGGAGAACCTGGCATCAGGCATGGCTCTGGGGAAGGGGCCAGGCTCCCCATAAGTGCAGCGAGTTGCAGAATTCAGTTCTCAGAGCTTTCCCTGCCACCCGCCCCCTCCCCTTCCTCGAGCAGGTGCCGGCCCTAGGAGCCTGCATGGAGAAGGACCAAGCACAGGTTTGCCTCCTATCTCCAAGAGCCACAGCTCGCCAGCCACCAGATCTCTCCATGGCTTAGCCTAACCTCAGTCCCAGAGAGTGGGTCCTCAGGTGACCACTCCGCTCTGAGCCACAAAACTCAGACGGCAGCCAGCAGAGGGTTGATGAGCCCCCAGAGGAGACAAGCAGCGGATAGGCACCAAGCAGTGCCTGGAGACCCAGCCCCCAGAACCCTGCCCCTGGAGCCCTGCCCCTGGGTTGCCTTGGCTGATGCGCCGCTCTCCATCTCCAGGATGACGAGGGGCTGGTTGGGGTTGCTATCAATGAGCTGCTTTGTCTTCTCCAACACCTACAAGGGAGGAAGGGCCATAAGAGAGGTTTCAGGTCCAAGGCCCAGACTGACACCCAGACAGCGGTCTTTGCTGGGTAAATCCTCGTGGTGCCCTTCCAGCCACCAGCACTGCCAGGACTCACTCGCTTCTGGACATCGGCTTTGCTAGCCCGGTCTAGGTCATCCATGATCTTCTTCAGGGATTTGAGAGTCTCCCGGAACTCATCCTTCTGCCATTGGGGGATGACTGCAGTGGCCAGGGCCTGGAATCAGAACCGGAAGACCATTCAGGTATGAACCACAAGGAGCTAGGATGTGAGGATCCAGCCTAGCCCACCCACTCTTCTAGCTTTTAACACTAAAGTCCTCCCTGATTAGTGTCCAGAAGGAAAGAGAAAACAAAAAAGTGGTCTCCATTGGTCTTGAGGTCAGTCCTTATGAATAACTCCAGCACTTTATTGTTTTGTTAATCCTCATCTGAGGATATTTTTCCCATTGACTTTTTGAGATAATGGAAGGGAAGAGATAGTGGAAGGGAAGAGGGAGGTGGAGGAGGGGAGAGAGAGAGAGAGGGGGGGGGGAGAGGGGAAAGAGAGAGAGACAGACAGACAGACAGACAGACAGACATCAATTGGTTGCCTTCTGCAGCTGCCTTGACCAGGCTGGGGATCAAACCTGCAAGCAGGTTATGTGCCTTTGACCGGGAATGGAAGCTGAGACCCTTCAGTGCACTGAGCCACACCAGCCAGGGTTAACTACAGCAGTTTTAACAAGCAGGACTGGAGAGAAAGAGGCAGAATACAGAGATGGGAACCCTGTACGATTTCGTCCCTACCAAGCAGTGAACACAGCCTGTGAAGAGCTTATTGGAAGTCCCGAATATTAACAAACACCGGAAAGCCTGGAAACTGGGCACCCACAGCACCTCCCCAAACTCCCTCCACACCAGTGTGCGCTCATGCTTGGGACGCCCCCCCCTGCTACACGCAATGGGCAGCAGGCAGGTTCCGGAATCTGTAACCTCCCTATTGCAAGGCTGCGTGACAACAAAAGTCAGTCCAAAGGCCCACTGCACTGAGAACCAAGACTTGAGGGATCAAGAACAGTGAGTGTCTGATCACCAGGCCTAGGATGCAGCACTGAGCAGGCCCTGAGGAGCGGGAGGCCACCCTACCTCTCCAAGGTCAGCGATCTCCCTCTGCACGTCCTTGTTGGGCGAAGTCTGGGCCTTCACTTTGGCCTCCATGACAGAGAGAGACTTCTTCAAGCTCTCTGCTTTCCTGAGGGCCTGGGAGGGGACAATCAAGAGTTGGAAACTCCAGATAGCTTTCAGCTTCACTAGTCTGTCTATAAACAGCTGAGGCCAACACTAATGGCAGGTGATGGAACAACACATCCCTAAGACACCAGAAATTTCTCTTCCTTCAGGGAGTGTTTGCATCCTCTTGACCCAAAAAGGAGCACCTTCCTCACATGCCAGCGGACAGGCTGCACCAGCTCAGGTTCGGGGGTAACGGAGAAGTCGCAAGTTAGGAGGCTTCAGCACCCAGCAGGCACAAACTAGTCCCCGTCACACACAACTGTTCCCATCTCAAACTAGGCATGTAACCCCAGGGAGACATGGGTAAGTGCTGGGACCACTGGAAGTCACAGAAAAACTATGGCTAACCTTCCTAGACACAGCTATATTACTGGGTACAAGGCACAATTTGCATGTATTATACAGATTAAAAGTAAGACAGCTATAAAGTCTTCTGCACTGATGGCTTGCTTCTGCCAGGTAACGGGACATTTGGGGGCAACCCGTACTTCTGCTTCTGACTGCAGCAGCCACATAACCACCTGTGGATCTGCTGATTAAGCTCCCCTTGCCTTGTTGAATTAAGCCACCAACCAGCCCAAACCGCTCACCTTCTGGGCTTCAGCACCTGTGACAGCCACAATCCTCCGGATGCCCTTGGCAATCGCTTCTTCACTCACGATCACAAAAGCTCCCGCATGACTCGAATTCTGCAGGTGACTGATGGCACAACACAAAGCTCGTGGTTATGAGGAAGCCCGGCTGCCCTGGTCTCCATTGCACCCACAAAGCCCTTGGCTCTACAGCTAGACTGCAGAATCCAGCTTGGCCGGGAAGGGGCTGAGAGCTTTGTGACACTAAGCTAGACGCCATGTTTCTGAGCTTGTTTTCTCATACATGAATAGGTGTTATGCTCCCTCACAGGGCTGTTGGGAAAATAAAATGAGATAAAATGAAACTGAGTTCCTAATACCCAAAACCATATAACTGCTGGTGGGCTCTACATTCATTCACATTTTTGGTTCTCTCTGGTGGAACATAAGCTATATTCTTCTATCCCAGTTCACTACAATCCTTTAAATAAACAGGATTTGTTCCCTGTTGCTCAGAGAACCTCAAACTCTCATAATCTCTCAGTCATCCTGTGAGGCATAGAGTCTTTGAAAGCTGTTTTCTGTGCTCTAAAGTATTGTGCAAAATGTCGGGGCAAAATTAGGCCTGGAACCTGGTCGCCACATACTCCCTCACCCTCCACATGCTCTCCTGCTCTCTGCCTGCCTGAGGCCTGCAGGAGGCCCTGGATAAGTTCTTCCAAGGCCCCAAGAATGCTTCACCAAGCTTCCTTCAAAAGCAGGAACAGCCCAGGTCACCATAACCATCCCAGAAGACCCCAGGGAAGTACCGAGGGCTATAAAGGAATTCAAGTTGGTGGAAATAATGGCTATCCCAAGCCAAATTTAGCTGGGCCTACCGAGGGGCCTGCCTTGGGCTCTGAGACAATGAGATTAATAGCTCAGATGCTGTTCAAGCAGCAAAGGGAGTTAAGTGAGGCCCCAGGAAGGGAAAGGGGCTGGGACCAGACCAGGAGCTGGATGAGCACTCTATGGCTTTGCTGAATCCCAAATTCACAGGCCAAGAATCCCAACTCTTATGGGATCAGCACAGGAACAAGAGTAAACAGTGTGTGGGAAGTGCTTCCTTTTCGTAGGGAGAACATTTCATCACAACTCCGGCAAATCACAGGCACTGCAATACTGAGATTCTTGGGAATGCTGTTTGCCAACTGAGCTTCTGGGGCTTTGTTTAAACCTCAATAAACAAGAGTTGGTCTAGGACCTACATCTGCCAGGGGTAACGCCACTGGCCCCTCTACAGCTCCCCCTAAGGTACTCACGTTCCCCCACAGAACTCAACAGAAGTGAGTGAGCCAGCAGGACCAGAAGGGTCGTCTAGCAGCTTGGACACTGGAACCCCAATAGAGACGACTCGCACAGGGTCAGGATAGGTTTCATCAAACACAGCACGCAGGCCCTGGATGGCTTTAGCTGCTGCCAGGGGACAATCCTGGGTATAGACGGGCTGCGGGGAAGAAGACAGAACAGAGGCTGGAAAGGTCTCTGGAGGTCAGCAGGGAGCACTAGAGCGAGTGTGGTCCTGCAGGCAGGACTCGGGGTGTCTAATCCTGGCTCTGCCCCTCATGTGCCCACAGCCTCCTAAAAGGAGGTACTATGTATAGTTGAGGAAATCAAAATAGAAATTTCCAAGAATGTTTTGTTAGACTGTGAACCAAATCTTATATAGATGTGCTTTATGTAAAACAGACATAACTAGAAGAGCCCTTTGCTGAACACCAGCACTGCCCTCACTGAGCACAGTTTGAGAATCACTGCTTTAAGCAAATCTGCGTGCAGGACAGACTATGGCAAGATGGAGCGAGAGCATTTGGGTTGACACTCTGTGGACAGAAAGTGATGGTGCAGGAAGGAGTGAGGTTCATGATCCAAGAGCTTACACACAATCCAACCTACCTTGGCGGCTTCAATCATCTCGTTAACAATCTGCTCAGCCTTCTTGATCTGTTGGGTGGACATGGCTCCCTTGGCAGTGAAGTCAAACCGAAGGCGGTCAGGTGCCACCAAGGAGCCTCTCTGGTCAGCTTCCCCAAGCACGGAGCGCAGGGCGAAGTTCAGAATGTGGGTAGCTGTATGGTTGCTCATGACAGGTCTACGTCGGGGCTGTAAAGAGAGGTGGCTGTTGGAGGATCTGCAACAGGTTGCTGATTGACCCCCAATACTTGCTCTCCCCATCTTCCCAAGTACTAGAATTTTTAGCTGGACACATGGCGCCCAGAATAAAGACTACACAGCCTAGCTTCTCTTTCAGCTAAGTGTAGCCATACGTTAAGTTCTGGTCAATGAGTTATAAGCACACCCTTAATGGGAAAGGGCATGCTTTCCCCCTGCCTAGAACAGGGGTTGGTAAACCATGGCCTATGAGCCAAATCTGGCCTGCCACCCATTTTTATAAATAGGTTTATGAACACAGCCACACTCATATGTGCACATATCGTCTATGGTACTTTTGTGCCATACAACAGAGTTGAGTAGTTGTGATAGAGATCGTTATGACCCAGAATGCCAAAAGTATTTACTATCTAGCCCTTTCCAAAACAGTACCCATCCCGGACCTAGAAAATCAATCTGATAGCTACCTTCTTGGACCATGAAATCAAGGGCAACACTCCAGGAATGATGGCAAAGCAACAAGCAAGGAAAAGCTGGGCCAATAACTTTGTGGGGCACAGCCTCTATATAAGTCTGGACTTTTAGGTGAGAAACACATTTCTATCTTGTTTAAAGTTACTATTATTTTGGAGTTCTGTCACATACAATAGAATCTATTTCTTTTATTGTTAATCCTTACCTGAGAGTATTTTTTCCCATTGATTTTTAGGGAGAGTAGGAGAGAGAAAGAAAGAGAGAGGAAAAGAGAGAAAGAGAGAGAGAGAGATTGATTGATTGGTTGGTTGCCTCTTGCATGAGCCCCAACTGGGGCTGAGAATGGAATCTGCAACTCAGGTACATGCCAAGGCTAAAATCTATTTCTTAATTAATACAGGATCCTGGGGTCCTGAAGAAGTATTTGAAGTTAACCTGGAGAAAGGCAATTCATGAAAACAAGTCTATAGGATCGCAATGGAAATCACTGTGGTCTGACATGGGAACATATATATATATTTAACTCTCAGATTTATCCCTTATAATTATGGACCAATTTTCAGAAGGAGATGAATAGTAAATACACCAAATCACTGTGATGTACAGTCATATGCTGCACAACGATGTTTCATTCAATGACAGGCCACATATACAATGGTGATATACCATGCAGTCTAGGTATGTAGTTGGCCATAACATCTAGGCTGTGTAAGTGCACTTTATGATATTCGCACAATGATGAAATCACCTAACGACGCATTTCCCAGAATATATCCCCATTAAGTGGCGTATGACTAAATTTTAAAATACCTTATAATTTTATATGTCAATTATACCTCAACGAAGCTGAAATTTAAAAAAAAAAAAAATGCCCTAGCCAGGTACCTCAGGTTAGAGCACGGTCCCAAAATGCTAAGGTTGCAGGTTCAATCCCTGGTCAGGGCACATACAAGAATCAACCAATGGATGCAGAAATAAGTGGAACAACAAATAGATGTTTTTCTCTGTGTGTCTCTCCCTTCCTCTCTCTAAAATCAATTAATTTAAAAAAAATAGGTGAATATTAACCAGATTCAATGCTGACCAACATAATTCAACTCACCTCATCAATAAACAGTCGGACCTGATCTCCCACTTTCAGGCTACCATAGATGGTTCCTATGTGCAGCACATACCCTCCTCGCACCTGAGTATTCTTCACTGTAAATTCAGTTTTCTGAAGGCAGTCAAGGAGGAGACCAATAAATAAACCAATAAATGTATATATATATATAAATTCTCTTTACAGATACAAATTACACATACACACATTCTCTAAGACATTCCTCACTGGCAGGCATATATGTACTTATACACCATTAATGCCATATGTTTATTATCTATACATACACATGCACCATTATGTACATATTTACATTGCATGCACACGCCATTTTATATGGGCACTTATTTAACTAGGTCACTCATCCAAAACCACAAAGTCAGCAGTGGCAGAGCTAAAGGCTGAGACCCTGACAAGGATTCTGCCCCTCTGAAGCTGCCTCTCCCTATTTATGAGGAAAGCCCAGAGAAACCGAGGTTTAACCCATGCATCTGGCTGCAAGGATCCTGCTACAAGGGGACCTAACGGCTATGAAAGCAACATGGCAATAAGCATCTTCAGAAATACAGGCTGTGGAGCACAACCCAAAACTCTGTGTCTGTTCCCTAAGGCCAAGTGTTGAGGAGCCAGCAAAGCTGCCCCAGACCAGGCCTGCACTTGGTCAGACCCCCTCTCTGGCTAACAATGAAGCATGTATATTGGCTCACGTCTTCACTGTTGTCATCAACCTTCACCAGGTAGCCTTCGTCGTAGATCTGCCCTCCTTGCTCGGCATAGAAACAGGTCTTGTCCAGCACCACTCCACACTCCTGGCCCGTGGACACCTCCTCCACGAACATCTTATCCCTGCGCAGAGCCATCACTGTAGCCACTGCGCTCTCAAACGCTGCAGAGGAGGGGGAACGGGGTCAATGACTTCGGTCACACATTCTTTCCAGGCTTTTGCTGCATTCTATTTCTCAAACTCTCGTTAGGGCCTAATGATCTAATTTTGTTTGAAAGCAAGCTCACTGGACTCCACGAAAAGGCTTAACACACTGGCTTCCCACCGGAGAATGCAGCGCTCACAGGGCGTCCAAACTGTCCTGGTTTGCTTGGATCCAAGGTTTCCTGGGAGCGAGACTTTCAGTGTCAGCACTGAGGCAGTTCTGGGGAAACTGGGGCAGCTGGTCACCCTAACTCAGCTACTGAGCAGAAACTAAGTGAATGTGATTAGTAGTTCTTTAATAGTAGTAATAAACTCCCTACTTCAAGGTCAATTCACAAAGAATATACTCTTTTGTGAGCTTGCTTGGATAGATTTAGATATCTCTACTGGAGCAAAAGAGGAAAAACATGTAGTGCCTGTTTGATTTTTCTTATCTTAGAATATTAATATCCTCAATGCAAAATTCAACAGCCACCGTGAATCATATAATGTCTATATCCTGATTTCCTATCAGATGTTATAATGACAGGCAACTGTACAAGGAATCTCCCTGTAAACTTAAAAACTAAACACTCCCTATGAATCTAGAAATGAGAAAGTCAACCAAGAGTCTCTGAGTATGAAATTACACAGCATGACTTTACGGCACTGACAAGAGGCTCACACAGACACCCTAGATGTCTCTTGCAAACGCCCCAAATGAGCTCAGTAACATACCGTAGCTCCCACTGGAGTCCGAAAGGTAATTGTACTTTGGAGAATCATCTGTTGCCTCCAGACTCTTTCCCCGAAGCTCTTCAATAGCATAGATGTCCAGCATAATGTGGTCTTCCCCTCCAGCTCCCTTTCCCTGTGATTTCAGCTGCCAGTAAGAGAAACAAGCATAGTTACCCTAATGTAGAACTCCAAACTGCTCAACTATGTCCAATGTAAAACTCTAGAACAGAGTTTTTCAATCTCAGCAGGTAATTCTTTGTTGTGGGGCTGCCCTGTGCACTGTAAGGTGTGAGCAGCATCTCTGGTTTCCATCCACGGGATGCAAGTAGCATGCCCCCCATGTGTAAACCAAAATAATTGACATTATTGCCAATTGTCCCCTGGGGTGCCAAAATGCCCCCAGCTGAGACCCACTGGTCTAGGGAAAACAGGATTTCAAAGACTTTAAAGAAAAGAAACTCTTGCTTTGCAGCCAAGTCCTGTCTTGGTAGGTGTGGGGTCTCCTGCTCACTCCCCAAATTCTTTACCTGGGCCAGTTTCCTCTCCTCTTCAAAGCCGTCCATATCTACCACCAGGCCCTTCTCTTCAGCAATCAGACCAGTGAGATCCACGGGAAAGCCATAGGTGTCATAGAGAAGCCAAGCAGTGTCCCCTACACAGCACAAAGGAATTGTGTCAAGTACTGTGGATGGCCTCTGCCCCCTTTCGCCCACAAGCTCTTCCCAGGAGGATGCTGACAGTGACAGAGAGATTAAAGAGACGAGGTAAGTGAGTACTGGGTCTAGGCACTTGTCAGAAAAAGCCATCAAGTCTTTTAGAAATGACTTGGAGAAAGCATGAGAGGTCTCCTAGTGAAGTTCTGTTTCTTTCTTTTTTTTTTTTTTTAATATATTTTATTGA
>PVJN01022733.1:0-33056 GCA_004026805.1 Lasiurus borealis | reverse complement strand
ATTACAGAAATAGCCTTAAGCTCCAAGCCCACCTATCCCAACTGTCATCTGACTGAGATTCTGCTTCTGTATCAACCAAAGCAAAAGCTTTCTTTCTGCTCTACCCTCTGCTTCACCGAGTTGGAAATCTGAGTATCTCTCTTATAAATTTCCAGTTCCCTGGGTGAACAATAATGGATTCTTAAATTGCTTATGTATTGTTATAAAATGCAAGGCTGAGAAAAGAAATTGGACTGAAGATTTAGGTTCATACTTCAATAACTGGTATAGGTAACTTTCCTATTTTTTGCCTAGTTAATTTTATATGCTGAGAAAGTTCCCAGAGGTACAGGCCAGGTAAAGGTTAAGAGAAGGAAGATGGACAATGTAATTTGAATGAGAAAGATGTATAGTGATACTTTTCCTTTCAAATTACCTGACAATTTGAGACATGGGTTATATATTAGGGAAAGAATATACTCCAATACAGCATATTCCTGCCAGCCTGGGATAGTCTTAGATAAATGGACACCTTTCCATACTGTGGATGTTAGATATTATATTCAAGATAAAGAGTTTGACTGACATATCAGTTTCTGAGTAACACTTGGCATATCAATAGCTTCATTCAAATAAAAATGTCCATTCTGAAGGCATTAGCTGAACTTCAGGTTGGGGGTGGACCTGTATAATCAGAATTGGAATTGCTGAACCACTTAACATTTTCCCAAAAATCTATAGATCATTGAAACTGTTGAAAACAGTATAAATAAAAATATTTATCAATTAAAATTGTTGAATATTTCCTTCTGAATTACTTTATGAAATATCAAATCTTCCAAAACATATTTTATTTCATGATTTATGCTCCATAGTAGTGCGTCTTAATGAAAACGATATTCACATGGCAACCTTTAAAATCAAATGTTGAGCAAATATAAGAAATGTTTATCATTAATAGATGATAGTACTTTGATACTTCTTTTACTTTTTCTTTTTTATATATATATTATTGATTTTCCAGAGAGGAAGGTAGAGGGAGAGAAGCCAGAAACATTGATGAGACAGAGACATCTATTAGCCGCCTCTTGTACGCCCCCTACTGGGGATGTGCCTACAACCAATGTACATGCCCTTGACCAGAATCGAATCTGGAACCGTTCAGTCCCCAGGCGGATGCTTTATCCACTGAGCCAAACTGGTTTCAGCTTTTTCTTTTTTATTAAATTTCTTTTACATGTTTGTTTTGTTTGCATATTTCAATAATTATGTTAATTATTTTCATACAAAATAGCACTATTTTAGAACTCATTATGTTAATTATTTTCATACAAAATAGCACTATTTTAGAACTAATTAACATATTTAAGATACCCTCAACTATAGGAAATACATTGATTCTTAATTCCCAGATACATTTTTTCACTTTTTAAAACCTTCCTAACTTCACCTCCCATTTCTGTTAATGCTTTAGGGATTTAAAACATCCTAATTTTTGAAAGTTTCATCAATTTTGTTTTCAAAAAACAAAACTAGTGCCCTAGTGCATGAAATTTGTGCATGGAGGAGGGTTCCCTCAGCTCAGCCTGCAGTCTCTCCAATGGGGAACCCTCTGAGGGATGTCCAATTGCCAGAGTAGCTGCTGATCACTCTTGCCTTTCTTTCTCCCCAAGAGGTCAGCAGTTCAGCCCACTCACAAGTCCTTGTCCACTGGAGCCTGCTGCGCACACAGCTTTGGTCATTACAAACCCTGTTTTTTTATATATTAGGATAGTTTTAAATGTTACTATATGCATTGTTTGTCTTTGTTATTAACATTCATTTTACCATCTCAAATCACCTTTCCAAAAAATACAACCATTTTGTTGATTACCACACTTTATTGACAAGTTGATATAACCAAAAAAATATATAAAAAATCTAATCACGTACTCAAAAACTGTTTAGATCTCTTGAATAAAACAATAAAAGAAACTTACATATAGTTCTACAACTATCTTGAACTTCTTTAAAAAATATCTTTTGATTAGTTTATTATTTTCCTTGTACTTTATTCTTAACCAATTGAATTAACCATTCATTTTACAATGAGTTGGTCAAAAACATGGATGTCATACATGAATTTACTCATTTCCACATACTTACTCCAATTAATCATCCCTTAAGGATCACTTAACATTTATTCTTTGTCTTCATGCTCTTAACAATTCTGATATGAGTTTCCACTTTCTTTTCTATGACTTGCTGTGATAGCCTAATTTTTCTACTGACTTGAAAACTTCTAGACATGAATAGGCATTTTACCAAAGAGAATAACCAGATGACAAACAAGCGTATGAGCGAGATCATAGTTTTGCTACTTCAAAATATGCCTTTTGGGATATTGATTTTAAGCTAGTTATTTTTAAGAAACAAAAGATTCAGGAAAATAAAACTTTCACACCTCCCACACTCATACACAAACTTCCCATTTAGGTGCCTAATGGTGTTTATATAGAAAAACTGTATCAGGCAGAGAAACAAAAAATTTACCTTAGCATATTCACCTTAACACAGTGGTCGGCAAACTCATTAGTCAATAAAGCCAAATATCAACAGTACAATGATTGAAATTTATTTTGTGGTCCACATTTTTTAAACTTAAACTTCTTCTAATGCCACTTCTTCAAAATAGACTCTCCCAGGCCATGGTATGTTGTGGAGGAGCCACACTCAAGGGGCCAAAAAGCCGCATGTGGCTTGTGAGCCACAGTTTGCTGACCACACCATTAGCATATATGACTAAATGTGTCGGATGGGAGAAATCTAGCAGTCTATTTGTTGGACTCCCCTTTGTATCACATTTTGGATAGTGCAGCTAAATTTGTTTACCAAGTTTATTCATTCTCCTCTATTGGGAATTTCTCACTTTCTCATTGAAATCCCAGACCAATGCCCCACTTTTCCTTAGTCCAGAATGGCATATAAGCTTCAAGTATCCAATGCGACCTGGTCTCATGCTCTTATAAAACTCCCATATGTGCATACATAACAATTTTGGTCCATTTATCCTGTTAATCTGTCCCAGGTTAATTTGAGTATTAGCCCAACCAGGAAATTTTAAAAAGGTGGGAAGGGATTATTATTATCTCTATACATCATTCATCATTACAGAAATCTAATGACCACAATGAGATATCACTAAATACCTATGAAATTACAGAAGAAAAGACTGTGAAAGCATCAAATGTTGATGACACATAGAAAATGTATCACTTATGCTTTGACATGGGTATGTAACACGGTTCAGCCACTTGGACACTGTTTGGTGATTTATTAAAACCTAAACATGCAACTACCAAAGAATCAACCCAATTATTGTACTCCTTTGCATTTATCCCAGAGAAATAAAGACTTATGTTCACATAAAAACTTGTACATGAATGTTTATAGCAGCTGTATTCATAATAGCCAAAACCTAGAAACAATCCAGATGCTTTTTAATGGGTGGATGGTCAAACTATGCTACACCTTACTTTGGAGTACTATTTAAGAAAAAAAAGAAAGAAACTATTGACACATTTAACAAGCTGGATAAAAATACAGAGAATCTCCTGTGGGAAAGTTATTCCCAATACACTTTACTGTTAAATTGATTTAAGTGAACTATCTATAGGTTTTCTATCTATCATTTAACTATCATGTATCTATCTATTATATATTTATCTATTTATAATCTATAATCTATCTACTTATCCATCTAAAAACTATAATAAAATGTTACAGGCAATTAGACATACTCAGGCAAGAGGATTAAAAAAATCTACAAATATTGGAAAACATAGTTACAAAGTTACCATGGAGGAACAAAGTAGAGCATCTTCTGGTATTTGTTGTTACAAATTAGAAATAGAATTGAAGGAGGTGTTATTCACGCTTTCCTGGCATACCCAGGATTATTTACCTTAACACTTCAAAAAAAAAAAGATCAGATGCAGTATATTACAGTATTTTTCTTAATTACAGCCAGTCATTTAGTCAGTAAAGGAAGATTAAAAAAAAAAATATAAAGTATCAAAGGCAGGGTTAAAAACACTGAAAGGACTGAATCAAAAATGCATGCTATACTATATGCTGCAAAAAAATTGTGGTTCAGATATCATTTCATAAAATAAAATATAGCTTGCATAATGCACTTTATAGTAATAACAGTACTCATTATTGATTAATAAAACTAGATAATTTGGTTTATTCCTATGTGTCTTGTCTAAATAACAGCTAAAATGTACTTGTACTTTCAATTATTATAATTGCCTTTATATTGAGAGTCAAATTTGGCCAGATTGCACAGACAGGTGAAATGAAAACTTGCTAATTCATGGCTCAATTACATATCCAAAGAACCACTTTGATTTTTAGACTCCAAATGGATTATTTATACTGAACAAATTAACCACTTCAGTATTAAGTCTCAAAATCTGTGGACATAACTTGGAAATAAATGTATCCCAACAAATCACTTAAAAATTCCTGCTACCTCAGACTTCTAAGGTCCTACCTTCACAACTAACATAACAAAAAGAAAAGGTAGCATGAATTTTTGCTTATGTGTGCTTGAGCTGAGAAAGTGAAATTTAGGTAGATGTTTTATTCCTTGATGATGTCTCTTAGTAGTATAATGAGGAACTATTAACAATAAGAAATGGAAATTCTATATTTTAGATGTCAAAAATATCAGATTTCTCATACTGCTTACTTGCTCTCATACTGCTTAGAGAACAAAGAGCCACTGGATATTCTTTCTAAGTAATCAAGTCTTCTTATGACAATATAAATTTAATTCATTGATCAAAAGGGTTATTCCATAATATATTATAGTCAGTTAGGAGTTAGGTTTAAGTAGATTACTTTTTGAGAATAAAATATTTTGATGGAAATTATCACTTCACAGGGGTGGGGCCTGGGTAGAATGTGATGAACTGGGGAACTTATGTGCATATATGTGTAACCCATGGACCCAGACAATAAAGTGGTGAAGGCATGAGAAGGGCGGTTCAGGGTGGAGGGGATCAATGGAAAGAAACAAACAAGCAAACAAACAAATAAGACATCTGGAATCTACACTAAAAGAATAAGATGCAAATTGACCATACCTTCATGATGCCCACCAGCCAATCAGGAGTGAGTATGCAAATAAACCCAACAATGATTATGGGTAATTTGCATATGCAGGCAAGGAGCACCAGGGGTGAGGCCTCTGAGCAGCATGGGAAGGTGGAAAGGTGGCTTTAGCCAGACAAAGGTGGTTCAGACAGCCAGGGGAAGGAAGGCCCCATTCTTGCATGAATCTTTGTGTATTGAGCCTCTAGTTCTTTCAATAATAAAAATAGATTTAAAAAAAATATCACTTCATACAATTTATCATCAATTATTTTCTTGCTATATTTTTGTTTATTTGCTGTTTTTTAATAAGACCTTCTTAAATATTTTAGAATATAACTCAGAGTAAATACTAAAGAATAATTAAGATTATGACAATATTATTTTATTTGAAAAGAAACCTTATGTGGTAAAGAAAAACATGATTATTTTAAGAATGTGGTTCTATACATAGAGCTAGGGCCAAATGATCAACAAGGGTTGAGAAATGCAATATCTAACAAAACCTGAGGAGGTGCTAAATGCTGGTGTTGAGGGTAGGGGTGGAGGGAAGTATGCTCCTGTGCTATCCTGATTCTACAATATCTATTCCTTCATCATTCCCAAATCCATGCCTTTACAAACATGTTTTCTTTGCCACAGTATTTTCTATATATAAATCAGATGCTCTCTTTGCGCATTTTCTATTCTCACCCTTTGTGACATCATCCTTTATCATTCTGGTTAATATTGCATTTTACTAATTATGTATTTCTAAAAGGTGCTTTTTGTTTTTTATTATTATTCCTTAATATCTACTTTATTATCATAAATAATAAAGATTTAATATGCTAATTAGACTGGGAAGTGAAACAATCTTTTGGAACAACCTTCCTGAACTACCAGTGTGCGGTGGGGTGGGCTGCAGCCAAGGTGGCCAGGGGCTGTGAGGCAGTGGCCAGAGCTACAAGGGCCAAAGAAGTGAGGGCCAACGCAGCCAGTGCTGCACAGGCCTATCCTTGCATAAATGTCATGCATTGAATTTCTAGTATCATACAATTATTTATAGCATCATTTGTTCTGTCTTTTTAACTAGGCTGTTTTTCTTGAAAGAATTTATTATATTGTACTTCCCACTTCTTTTACATTTCCATAAGGGTTAGTAGTGCCCTGATACTCACTATTTAATCACACAATTTTATTATTGTCATTGGTCTCCTTATTCTCTGAATTAAGCTAGTCTGTCAATTTATGCACATGCTTTGACTGTGTCTCTCTCTGCATGAGGATGTGAGCTCAAAGAGTACAAGGATCTTTCTTTTTTTGTCCCAGCAGTTTCTCAATACCTAGTTCCTGGATGAGTAGGCCCTCAAATATTCACTGAAAGAATGAAAGGATAGAGTTCTGATTAGGTATTAGCTGTTTATACTTAACGGTTACATTGAGCAAAAGTTAGGAACAAGTGTTTTGAAAGTCCTGACCTTGCAAAGTATTGGATAGAGATTCCCAGAGAGTGAAATCCATACATTCATTTGTATAATGTACCTGACAATATCATTGCAAATCCATACTAATAATTAAAAGATAGGTACATGATATCACTTTGTCAACTTTATAAGAGGCTATGCACTGTAGCTCACCAGTGCTATAATGCTGGTACCTGTGCCTATTGATCCATGCCACTTGGACTTACTCTTTTCAGTTTTAATATGTTAGATAGTCTCTCTTTGTATATGTATAAATAAGTATAGATTTATTCCCTAGAGTTTTTATAAAATGTTATGTACATATACTAGTATGTGAAAATGTTAGTCACTGTTAATGTTAACATCAATATTCTCTTTTTTTGTCCATAGATGGCAGCAACGTACCAAACCTTGCATAACTTTATAGGTAACCATGTGAAAAAGTTATCTCTATGCTAAATACCATGTTCTCTTAATAGTACATGAAAATTATTTAAAAGGAACCATAGCATCAATAGAATACGAACAAAAATATTTTTAAAAATCCTCCTCAGCCAGTCTCAGTTCTTTATTCAGTGAACTAAAGGGTTTCTTCAATTTGCCCAGTATGGTTGTCATTTTAACTAAATGTCACAATAGATACTGATAAAAATAAAACTCTTTCAAAATAATAGCAAATTCAAAACAATAGTATAAAAATATGCTGTCTTTCAGTAGTGGCTATTAAAAATGGATTAATATATGTACGCAGCCCTCTTATTTATTTTAAAAAATAAAAAGACTGCAAAGTGCTTACATCCAAAAACCTTTTATAAGGAAAGAATGAGAGAAAGTAAAGAAAGGACATTTCCAGATTTAGACCCTGAAGACAAAGTAAACCAAGAGAAACAGGCCCATGGGAGACAAGAAAGGCTACAAGACAAAATTGAACTGGAGAGAAATATAATAAATCTAAACAGTATCTCAGACTGCCTATCAGAACACAAAACATATTTTGGTCAGCTATTGAATTTTCTGTCTATAAAATTCCCTATCACATGTTGAATCATATTGGTTCATTTTTTTTCTTTCTAAATTAAGAGTTTATTGTGAATACTTTGGAAAATTACACCTATGTTGAGAATGCAATTGTGTGGAAGAAATGTATTTTAATTTTACATCATGAGAAATAAAATAGCAATGCAAAATTTCTCTATTAGGCAATATTTAAAATCTGAATATAATATTTTGGAATTAAACATATTTTAGCTCTTAATTTAAATGATTTGGAGGGAAGCATAGACCTAAAGACTAAAATAGAAAGAATTGGGTGGGGGGAGGTAGAACACAAGACTGCCCAATATAAGACTCAGTGTAGATGAAACTCACAAGGTTCAAAGCAGCACTCCAAAATGACTTACAGATGTAGGATTTAGTCGTATCAGGGGTAGGTCTCTTAATACTGGCTTATTTAGCTCTTTAAGTCTAAAAAATCCTAAATCTTATAAATCCTCCAGGGCCTACTATCTAATTATATTGGATATCTTTCATGTCTCCTTAATAAAAACTACCTTATTACTTAATGGCTAGACATTAGAGTCTTTGAAGACCAGGTTCTGTTCTGTTGGAAATAAATTTAAAAAAATGTCACTTTCCCTTTGTCATAGTTCCTAATCTGAACCTCTATTTTTCCATCTCATGATTTCACACCAAACCACAATCAAGTATTTTCCTAAATTATTATATTTTTACCAATCCAGTACTATAGACTAATGAACTGATCCCTAACTTCCTTCTCCATCTCCCTCTCCTCTCCCTCTCCCTCTCCTTCACCCTTTCCTCTCCCTTTCCTCCTCCTCCTCCTCCCCCTCCTCCTCCTCCTCCTCCTCCCTCTCCTCCTCTTCTTCCCCCTCCTCCTTGTCCTCGTCTTCCTCCTTCTTTCTCCTATGGTGAAAGTAATTTCTGTTATAATAAGTTGTGACTTTAATGCTATCAGCTATTAGAATTATATTAACTCTCTAGAGGCCCAGTGCACAAAATTTATCCATTGGGGAGGAGGTGTCCCTCAGCCCTGCCTGTGTCCTCTTGCAATCCAGGACTCCTCAGTTAGGGCAATTAGGGTTTCTAGCCCTGGCCGGCAATCAGGTCTTATTGGTGCTTTTCTTCCCCCAGCTACAAGCAGCTGGTCCTGCCCCCACCACTGCCACTGCATGCCTTCTGTGTGGCATTCTCTCCTCCTTCCCCACCACAGTTGGGCAACAGGCAGGGTGCAATTACTTGGCTGCCTGGGACTCCCTTTGCGAGGCAATTGATCGTGAGGCTCCCAGATTGATCACATCACAGAGGGAAGCCCCGCTCACCTGCTGCAGCATTGCAGGTCGTGTAACCTGGGCCTCCCACTTTGGGGTGATCACGAAGTCTCCTCCCCACTTCCTCACTCTATTGCCCCACAGGCCACAATTGTGGGGCGATGATGGCTCCCCCTGACCAATTGCATCGCACCCACCTTGGCTGGTCTGGCACCAATGTGTGTCATAGAGTGGTCCTCCAGAAGGTCTTCGGGAATCTTGTTCTGTTGTTTGGTCATTCAGTCAACTTGCATATTAAGCTTTTATTATTATAGATACAAGAGTAAATCAATAATAATCATGAAGCATCAGCATCATCCTCAAAGAAGACATAAGACTAACAGATTCAAGGTAATATACAAAGTATTTGAAAATTGCTAAGATTTGGCACAAATTCCAAAATATCTATTTTATTTTATAATTTATATTTTCTTTGAATAAACATACAAAAAAAATTGTACCAAAAGTTATTTCATTGCTACTTAATTAAGAGGTGATGATTTCACAGTTTGGGGAAAATGCTTTGTATTTTTGATGAATAAAGTTTTGAAACGTTAAACCTTCAAAATGTTGTTATTTTCTTTTATTCAAATTGATTAAAGTAGTTTACTCAGTTGAATAAAAGGATTGCTCAAAATGGGATATTGTGTATCACTTGTATTTTAAATGCTCTGTCTCCAAACAACTTAAAGGGAAAAAATAATTGATGTTTTATCAATATTTCCTGGATTGTGTGTGGTTAGACAGGGAATTATTTTTAGAAATAATTTTATTAAGGCAATTATTATTATTTTGACTCCCATTGTTATTTTGAGTTAGAAAAATAATGAAAACTTTTATTGAATTGAGCAGTATAAAAATATTAGTGGAGTTTACTGATTATTTTTGTCATCATAAAATAATTATAAAGGTAAGAATATACTCTTATTAAGAAAATATAAAATTCTTTCAAGATAATTCTTACACCTTGTTCCATAGTCTTCTAGTGTTGATTTCTGGTAACATTAAAATCAGCAATTCAAATGACAAAATGTACTTTCTCAGTGCATTATTAACCACTAGACACTCAGTAGCATAGCTATCTAATGGAAATTATTTCTGAGATGACTGTGTCCAGGTAATTCAACTCCACAATATAAGTGTTTTTATTTTATCACCCCATTAAATGAAAAAAAAATCCTCATTTAATAAATAGGGAAGAGTACTGCAAAGAAGGTACAGTAGTATATATGACCAAATGTCCTTATGCTAGAACTAGCATATGGGGTTGCAAATACAATGATTGCACAAATGTTTAAACGTCTTCTTTCCATGAAGACCCCCAAAAGATAAATGATTAAAAGTGTTCAACCTGCAGTGTTGCTCACTAGTTAAAGTGTTGGCCCTTGCACCAAAGGGTCTGGGGTTAGATCCCTGGAAACCTCTGGTGGAGAATTAATAATAAATAAATACACACACACACACACACACACACATACATACATACATACATAATTTAAAAGAGTGTGGGGGTGGGGGTGGGAATGAATAGTGCAGATTCTAATCTAAAATGTGTAGTGTGTACTGCTGCATATCTCAAAAAGTTGTACCAGAAATAGCAAACAGAAATTGTGAAGTATATAGGGTGCTTTTCATAAGCCAGGGTGGTTGAAATTAAAGTGCCAAGAATGAGGTATATGATATGTGGTCCACTTTCACAGGAGGAGCAAAAGGAAAGGGTATTCTAGCATAAAAAAGTCATCATTGCAGTATGAGGTATTAAAAATTGCTAATTAAAAACATATAAAATTATATCTTATATGGTTCTGTCTTTGAGAATTTAGATGTAGACTATGGCTCTTTTGAAAATCTCTGAGTTACCAATAGAATCCAGGGATATTCTGACCATGAAACCAAGATCTATTTTTCCATTATCAATTGTTTATGTATGCATAAGTGTTAAAATTCTACTGTGTAAAATATTGTTACATAAAATTCCTGTACAATAAAATTATAATACCATATCTGTTGATTTTTATGGTTATGTATATATACTTTAACACTGTCTACAAGGAATAATCTTATATTACAGATACTTTTATTGTAACTTGACCATGCTATAGCTATTTTATCATATTAAAGTTAATGGGCAATTAATGTTTACTGATAAGTAAATTGTATATTTTTTCCGGAAAAATGAAAGCCTCTCCTTTCAGCACTATATAGTTAACAGATATAAAATAGAGAATCTTCCTGTCTAATTCTAATATCCATGTCCTTTAAACAATAACAAGTTAATGAAATATGTTACTGGATTCATAACCAAGACATATCAACATAGTAACATTTCAATTTTTTTTACAATCTCTTAAGAAATAGGTTCAGCATCCTCATCTTGCCAATGACAAATTATTTCTGTAACTACATGATGTCTCAAGACTTTTTCTACAAATAGTTTAACTTTCAAGTTTCACCAGTGAGTTTTTCCTCACTTTTGTTCCTAATCATTTATTCCATAATAAAACATCAACATATTTCACTAGGGGTTTTCAGTTAAGAGATAATGGATGTTTTACCAATTCAAAGTTCCATGGTAATTTCTGAAGATTCCTTGTTATTACAACTATGCTTTCTAATTTTGCCTAATGATAGTGATAAAAGAAACCACAGGGCAGAGTGAAGGCTGTCAATTTTAGAATATCTAATGGTATCTAGAGATAACACATAGCCCAAGAGTTGAAATAGAGAGCATGAAATGAAAGGTTTTACCTGAGCTCACAGTAGAGACCTACATAAACTAAATGACAAATTTCTTAAGGGATTATAATTCCAATATTCTGACAAGTTGGAGTGTGACATTAAGAAGTCTAGCTAATCTGCAATAATGAAAGTAGTTTCTGTGTCTTAGAAGTTACACAAGAGTTTTGTTTTATTTTTTGACAATCTGATGAAAAACTGAAGTATAATTTTGATTCATTCAAACAGGATGGCTATTGTTATGTTGGCTGTTGTCACATTTTTACTTGACAATGTAAGGGAACAGAGGCTAGGTGTTGCATGTTTTAAAAATTCTCACAGCACACTGGTTGAAAAGTATTGCCTTACAAGGCAGGAGGAAACCTGATATCCTCTGACACCATTAACATGCTCATGGGCCTACTTGTGAGCCACAGACACTAGCACCCTCATATCAGTCGCATGTTTGACTGAGATGAAGGCTATGGCTACCGAGTTGAATTTTATATCTATGTTAAAGGAAATTTTAAATCCCAAAACAATTGTATAATGCAACTTACAAATAAGTGTGGAATTACTTTTATTTGCCACAGGTTATAAATAGGAATTTTATACAAATAATTGTCTATATAAAATACTAATAGTATGGATAAAATATTTTCTGGATTATAATTACTAAATGTTTAAATATAGTTGTTCTTTATTTTCATAAGAGAAAAAAGAAAGAAAAACTTATTGGCTGACAGTGTATTATTAATTCTTGTCTTTTTAAGAACTTAATAATAAAATAGCTATACATTGAACATGCACTATAGTCATAGTGGTATTATAGATTTATATAGGTGTTACAATGAGCATACATATAGCTACCATGGTAAGCAGTTTATAAAGAGTACATTACATGATTCTCACAACAATCAAGCAGGTAGCATTGATTTTATCCTACATCTTATAGATAGAGAAATAGAGCACTAGAAAGTAATAGTTTATCAAGGATTCAGTGGTAACACATGGCAATAGTGGAATTTAAACCTGGGCAGTTTGATGTTTCAGCATATCATCATATATAATAATTGATATAAAGTTCAAAATTACAGAAATACTAACATAGTATTGAATTGTTTTTAAGAGATGAAATGGGAAAAATAATGTAAAATTATAAGCATCTAACACATAGAATTTTATTTATACTGTTGTAAAGAAGTACTTATTTATAATTTCTACTTTTTGAGTATTTTTTTTTCTCAAAATAACTCATTTACATTAAAAATGCCACTAATAGCCAAGACTGGTTTGACTCAGTGGATAGAGCATCAGCCTGCAGACTGAAAGGTCCCAGGTATGATTCCGGTCCGGGGCATATACCTTGCTTGCAGGCACATCTCCACTATGGGGCATGCAGGAGGCGGCTAATCAATGTCTCTCTCTCATCGATGTTTCTGACTTTCTGTCTCTCTCCCTTCCTCCCTGTAGAAAATCAATAAAATATATTTTTAAAAAATGGCACTATTAAATTTAGAGTAAATAAAGTAGGCTGTTTATAGCTATAAAACCAGTGAAATGTCGTGATAAGGTTGAATAAGAGCTAGTTAACTTAATGACCACCTGGTAGTATTATCCTCAAAGATGTTCAAAAGGTCCTGATTCAATACATTAAGATATTACCTTAAGATATTACTGATATAGTATGTTCACATTATTCTGTGTTCCCAAACTTTTAATAAAGTAACTTAAATCACTTTATTGCATCAAAGGTCATTTCTTTTAAGGCTACAAAAAGCTGTAGTTATTTGCATAGATAAGAGATGCCTGGAGATAATTTGAGAAAGGTGTGTGCTGGTCTAAATTCCTTTGTTGCTTAATCTAACCTCAACAATGGGTACTTCCTATCAGTCCATTTAACTTGATACCTGACTCAAGAAAGCTCTGATTTATCCAAAACACGGATTATGATTAATAACTGAGAAATTGGAATTGTGACCAAGAAATGACAATGGAAACTATCCAATTATTATTCTAATGACATGTATACTCTAGCTTTAGCTTAATGTACACAATTCATAAATCCAAACATTAAACAGCTTTTTAGCAGGTTGGTATTTTTCTCCCCTAATTTCTAAAATCTCTCTGAACATGAAAACTTCACCTTATTGCTAGATTTCAGGACAAAAAAAATTATATAACCTGACTTAGAAAGGTAATGCCACCCTCATCTTTTAAAAATTATATTTGTCCTTCAGACATATGCTAACTGGAATGTTTTATTGTTTGATAGATCATTTCATTTAGCTATTGAAAACTGGGGTGACTAAGTCTTTAGATATTTAGAAAATACTCTTAAATATGCAACAGTATAATAACAATAACAGTTTATTGCAACCATTTAATTAAGAGTAACAGCTTTTTCAAATTCTGGAATCTAATCCAAACATAAATGCATGGGATTTGATAACTAGAGAATTGTCTTTGAAAGGAACGATGACATGATAGCTAATGCATGCACATGGAAACTAATTAGATTTTTTAGCTAATGAATCCCCATTTAAATAAATGTGATTCAATAAATAATGGATCCCCATGGAAATGAATTGAATTGGATGACTAACACCCCACTGAAATGAATGTGATTCGATAGTTATCGCATCCTCATAAATGTGTTAGATTGAATCCCATTCATTTTAATTGCAATGAATTAAAATAGCTTTTATTCATGGTCTTTTGGCTAAAATCAAATATCCTGTCCTTATATTGGGACTGTATGCTAACCAAACCAGGCAACCTAGACTTTCTGGTCCGGTAGGTCTCTTCCTTCTCTGACAATATAATCTATAAGCTACACACATGCCATTCTTTCCAGTAGACAGGAACCACTACTAAAATCCATGTATTTCAAAGGAGCATTTGTTACTGTGGGAGCTGCTTTCTACGTCCCATGTGGTTCAGAATTCCTAGTTCAAGGTTCTGGTTCTGAAGGAGGTCGCACACAAACGAAAAGAGAGACTAGACAAACATTAATTTGGCGATATTGGGGGGCCAGGCAGGAGCCTTCCTCTAGTGGAAAGGACTACCACTTGCTCTGGCCTTTTTCTCCCTTTTATTAAGACTTTGGACACACCCCTAGCCTTTAGGCAGGAAATAACAAAAACAGAAAATAACATGAAACAGACAGGTAGAGGCTGCTTCAGCTAACAGTGTTTCAACTAAACAGTGAGTGATTAGCTCTGACCTTTCAGAGCAATAAGGTTGACCAGCCTTCTGGTTTCCTGTTTACAACCATTTAGTGAGAACAATGTTTGGTTTCTGGCATCTCCCCCATTTTCTTTCCTCTAAAAAATTTTGCATCTGCAGACTAGAAATAAACATTAAGAACAAAAAATAAGATAAACAATAATGGCTATGCTAAGAGGTAAATTAATAAGTCTGTAGTAAGTTTCTTTCTGGACCAACAGTCCTTTGAGTCCCAGTTTCAAAGTCCAACAGTTTTTGAATGTACATGTTAGCAATGATATTTCAGTTCTGGATGGTGGACAAATGGTGGAAATGCAG
Source organism: Lasiurus borealis (assembly GCA_004026805.1). NCBI lineage: Eukaryota > Metazoa > Chordata > Mammalia > Chiroptera > Vespertilionidae > Lasiurus > Lasiurus borealis. The sequence continues at coordinate 17,905 of PVJN01022733.1, read as the reverse complement.
GTCTGACCTTCTCTGGTTTGGTCCTGGGCAACCTGCATTGATGCACAGCTGCTGACTGCTAGGATGGCAAGGTGTCATCAGCATCTTCCATCTTTGGACTGTTTCTCCTCTTTTCTTCATAGCTGGAACATTCTCTGTTGTAGGAATTCACATGGTCTTGGAGCTCTTTTCTGAAAATATACAAACATATTCTCGACCAAAACTTGGGATCCTTTTTATTTTTTGCCCAAATGATTTTCCTTTGTCTTATTTTAATACTATGTATGTTTTTCATGGGTGTCTTGCTGTTTAGAAAAAAAACAATTTATAGATGTAATTTGCTTACAGGATACTTTTCCTTACATAATGTTATTGTACTATTCCCCCTTTTTTGATATAATTATTAGGAGGCTTTTGGAAAATTTTTATAATGCAAATATGACTGCTTTATGTTTATTGCATGTTAAGTAATTTTGCCATGCAATGAACTACCAATAGAAATTTTAGTTAATACTTTAGGAACAACTTTTTTTCCAGTACAATTAAATTTTCTTGAATATTCTCCTATTTTAATTAGCCAATTAAATTAATTTGAAAACTTAACTACTATTTTATTGTCAAATTTAATATTCTAACAACAATCTTAGTTTTATCCTGTAAATATTAGTGGAAAGGATTATTTGCATTCTTGAGTAGGCCCTCAGCATTCCTGGGGTTAAGTTGGATTTAGAATATAGAGCAGCTGTAGGCCAAGTCTCTGATCTGAGCTGCACCAAATCTTTGTCACCTGTGTCCTGAACTGAGCTGGGCCAAGTCTCTGTCTGTCACCTGGGTCCTGATTTGAGCTGGGCATGGGAAGTGAAGCAGCCATGAGGCAGGAGACCTCCCTCAGAAGGGGCACAGGTTCAGGCCCCTGCAATGTTGGGGGGGGTGAGGATCTGTGCCTCACCTCTGTTGATCCCCAAGTTTTCTCCTGATGGCCCCTCTGCGACTGTGCCTGTCTTAGGTTGTTCCTTCCCTGAGGAATCTTACCCGTCACTGGCTAACCAGTCATTCTCCGGGGCCAAGCAGGTTGATGTGAGGTTCAGTTCCATCTCCTTGGTAGCCGATGCCCCTGTGGCCTCCATGCCCAGTACCTGCCTTGGGATCCCCTCGCCTGCTGGCAGGGTCCCAGCACTGATCACATATCTTGGGGAACCCAGGTTTCTTCTCCAGGGAGGGCCCAGCTCACACCACTGGGTGAGAGACAGATTCATGGTACCAGTCACCACGAGGCTTCAACCTCAGCATGACCAGAAAGCTCAGGCGACAGCTGTGGGAGGGTCCCTCTTGGCAAAAAGAGCAAGAAAAGCTCAAGTGCCTTCTCACTGCCTTAATTCCTTTCATGTTATTTTTTAAATTGCTACCAAACATTCAAAGAATTAGATTATAAGTTTGTTTGGGATATTTGTCAAAAAATTATAATGACATTTTAGAATAATATCATATAAGGATATTCTTTGTTCTAGGCTATGTCAATTCAATTTCAAACTGACTATCAATTTGTATAGACCAGGTGTTAGTTACTTTATTACAATAATTAATCAAATTGCTTACAAAGACATTGGCTTTTTACTTAGCTGAAAACCTTGATTTAAGTAATTAAAGTAGGTATCTTCATTTAAAAGTCAAGGCAAATTTAGTAAATATTTATGTCTGATTCACAAGCCACAAATGTTGCCCCGCCTCTAGCTTAAGAATACAATCGGCTATGGGTTTTTAGTCATTTTAAATTCTAATGTTGGAATTTTAAGAAATATTTAGTTACTTAATTTTGCCCATCTTAGAGACTACAAGAGGCAGGGGATTCAGCACACCTAAAGGTTCTTACCCATGAAGGGTCAGGAATATAAGTCCAAATTACTTCCCCATGTGCCCCAGGTAATATTACCGTACAGCTGGTAACTGTTGGTATTGCAAGAAATACGTTCTCAGGTGTCTGTACCGTCCTCTTTACCATGCTCCCGGTGGCCTTCAGGCTGTTTGTTGTTCGCTTGTCCTCCTCCTGCTCCTCATCTTCAGTGGATTGCTTGGAGTCGGTGCTCTCTGTGGCTGAGGTAGTTGATTGTATGCAGCTTCATGGTGGGCTCCAGGCACAAGGTCCTTATTAGTCTGCCTAGTTTCTTTCCTGGATCTCTGTTGCAGTTTAATATTTCTAGCAGGAATCCACACGGGTTTGGAAAATTTTTCTGGAAATATACAAGCATAACCTCTCCCAAAAGTTAATAATGGATCGGTCCCTTCCATAAACCAGATTCGGGATCTTTCCATTTAACTTTTATCCTGAATAACGAGGCTGGGGGGCATCCCTCTGGCCATTTCCTGGCTGTTGCCCATGTCCTGTATCTTGATATAGAGGCTGCCATTTATATGAAATGTTGATTTACACTGTCTGGCCCAATTGTTACCTCTATGATATCTAGGACACTAGAGATTAGATCTTTCAGAGGCTGAGTGTTTACGCCTCTCCCTAGAGTGCTACCTGGTGTCCTTCTTAGAGGCCAAAACCTTCACAATATTTAAAATATAGTTACTAATTCTTATTTGATAAAGTTTTCCATTCAATTTCCAGTATATTAGATTGGTTAAATTTGAAAAGATTTCCTTTAAGAAGAGAGAACAAGTTTCTTGTATTTCCTCGGGCCCATGGAGCTTTCCAAGAATCACCTCTGTTAAAGCCTTGAAATTTTAACATGGAAAAAACCACCAAATATATATATTCATGTATGATTTAAAGATTACAATACTTTTTATAATTATCTTAAGATATCAATTATATCTTTAAACTTTTTTTAATATTAAAGTTTTTCAGTTGGAAATCACAGAATCCTTTTTTAATTAGACCAATAAACAACATATTTTGAATTCCTAATTAGAGAAATTTTATTTTATTTTCTCCCAATTTAATTTGCATTTAGCTGAAAAACCTTGATTAATAACACAAAATCTTCACCTTTTGGTTCCTTTACACCATTTTTCTTAAAAAATAAAGACCAGTTCTTGGTTTTTCTTTTTCTGCAGCTTTTGGGGAGAGATTCCAGCTTAAAACCCTGTCTAATATGTCAAAAAAGGTGAATTGCGAGCATTTCTTTTTAAGCCAGGCTTCTCTCCTTAAGTGTACAGAAATTCCAGACACATCTCTAAATTTTTAAAACTTTTTTCATGGTGAGAAAGGAGACTTTAGATTAGTATACTGGGAGAGTGGGCTTTCATATTGGATTGCCATGTGTCTCTCCCTTTCCTCACATCCTGCTTACTTCAGGGGAGGCATCAGTAACAGATCTGGCTGAATTTCTTTTCATGCTTAAAGGATAAAGACAGATCTTAAATTTTTTCTTTCTTTTTCGCTTTCCAAAGTAATAACTAGCACCTAATTTGGCCAAGATTTGAATTTCCCTGCAAGTTCTCTTATAATTTTTAAATGAAACCTTAGGTAATCTCATTGTAGGGGAGTAGAGAGCCTTGCCCTCTCCTGCCACCTTTGAATTTCTCCACACCAGAGGCGGTTTCAGCAATGGTGTTTCACTTATTACAGATTTCAGATTCTAAATGCAATCTAAGATTTTAATTTGAACAAGAAACCACATTATTTAAGCATGCAAACCAAAAGTCTATAATAAAATTTACTTTATATTTATAACCTAATTCTTCCCCATTAGCCTGGCTTCAAAAGTCGCCCCAGCCTACCTACAGATCACAACTCTGCAGGTAATCTTTGGGCTTTGATTATATTGAATTCCCCTCACCTTTTCCTTGGTGAATTTTTTTCCTTCGCTCTTAGGTGAATAATACCTTCTCCTCCAGACGTCCCGTGGACAGGCGCCAGATGTGGGCACCTCTTTCCTTGTCCCTGGTTGGGCGCCAGATGTGGGATCCCCTTTCCAAGTTCCACGTGGTTCAGGGTTCCCGGTTCAGGGTTCTGGTTCTGAAGGAGTTAAATATACATTTTAATAAATATGTAAAATACAAAATACAAATTTTGTGAAAAGTAGAATGTTGAGAACTAAGTACATGATTATCAAAATAAAACTAATCTCTGAACAAACCTCTTCAAGTGCATTTGTCACACTTATATTTATTTATCTTTCACAGCTCTATACTTGTTTGTGAATATTGGAGCTAACACTGTATTATTTTTCTTAATATTTCAAAAGTATGAAACAAAAGAACATAGTAAATCCCTGATGAAATGGTTGAATAGGTAAATGTATAGATATATAAATCAATCAATTAATAAGCAAATAGTTACAAAATATTAAGAAAATAAAAACATTACTGAACCTTAATAGTAAGTCAGTCTCCTGGGATAGAGATTATATTACACACATTTTCATAAATGTGTGCAATCTTTATTTAATTTTTATAACTACTATCTGATACGTTAAGACATTTTAAAATGAGTCTAGAGGAGTGAATAAAAGACTGGACGGCCAACAAAGTGAGGCCAAAGTACAGGTATCCCAGATAAGAAAGACACTTGTTTTTTCCTTACACTGTGCCTTCATCACCTTAACATACAGGGGTCTCCTGGAGGCTCGCATTACATAAACTTGAAGCGATAGCTTGGGATAATTATGCAGTATGAAAAATAATTGCCTAAATAAATAGCACAACAGCATTTAACTAGTACATTTGCTTTGTATCTAACATGTTTACATTAATAAAAACATTAAAAAGGCATTGCCTAAATAAAATGAGGGCGGGAGGTTCAAATAATAAAACCTATCTTAAACATCTATTTTCAAATATTTATGAGAAGTTGAACAATGAAAAAAACAGTGTGGCTAACTTGAGTAAAATATATTATTTAAATAATTAAATAATAGGATTAAAAATGTAATGAGGGGGAGGAGAAATGGCAACAGAATAGACAGATGTATCTGGAGCTTTGTCGCTGGGCAGAGGGAGAGAGAGCAGCTGAGAGTCACACTGGGAGTGTTTGTTGGCAAGTTAAGAGTCAGTTATCCTCCAGGAGAAGGTGGGGGACTGCTGGACAGGGCTCTCTCAGGAGAGCAGCCCCACTGCCATGGGGTTTTTGTTTGCCGGAGCCACCAGCGCAAACGCAGAGACCATGCCACCTTGCAGAGGGAGGTGGATGTCTGCAGCGGTCTGAAAGCTGCAGCGGAAGCACTCACCGAACTGCCGGGGGACCCAGAACACCACTCTCCAATCGGTGCAGACACAGAGACTCAGAGGAGATTCACATGGCATGCGAAAAGGTCAGATTTCGCCTGGGTGAGGTCTCCTGTCCCACAGAACAGAGACAAGTACACTGTGGGAACATTGCTGAGGGAAAGCTGCTTCTGGAGAGGTCCATGGATGTGGGGGAGGGCGTGATCCCCAAGTGGGGAAGCAAACTTTCAGAGCTGTTAACAGAGGGGAGCTCTAGAAAACAACTCCCAGGCAGAAGGACAGCCTGGGAGTTATTACAGTGTCCCGACTGCAAAATCCCCACAAACCAGTTTTGAGAACCACAGAGTAGCAGGATGTGAGCACAGCCTAGAGAGGTCTTGTGCTTACTCTCAGAGGTCACTTCCGAAACACTGCCACCCAGTGGATGACCCACAAATTGACTCTCGCATAACCACAAAGAATAAAGAGATTAAAACACATCTCAGTAATGGAACACAGGGAACTGCAATACCCTCCCTACTGGGAAACAGGAGTGCCAAGAAGAAATATAGTGGAAATTAATGACCATTCTATTTTTTTTTTCTTTCTTTTTCTCTCTTTTAAAAATTTTTTTTTATTTTATTTTCATTTTTGCATATTTTAATTAAAAAACTATTTTTTTCTTTCCTCCTCAGTTGATTTGACCTTTTTAATTATTACATATTTGTTTTCAACTAGCATTATTACTACTACTATTTTACAATTTTGGAAAAAAACAAGTGTCATTTTGCTTTCCCTATATTTTACTGACGGATTAGAATTTTACATTTTATTTTCATCTTTCCTTTAGCATAATTTTACTCAATCTCAACTCTACCTTTATGCTAACACTTTCCTCTTAACTTTCCCCATTTTGTTGTCTTATTTCTCTTTCACTTTCCCAACTTTAGATTCTCCCTATTCTTTCTCTTTACCTGGTTAAATTTTCTCCCCACTTATATATCTAATTTGAAATCCTATATTCCAAGCCCATACAAACCTCCCTCTTCTTGTCTTCACTATCCAAAACGTTGTTTTTCTCTATGTCCTTTTGTTACTGTTTGCCTGAACGGTGATTATATCAATTTTTTTGTAATTTTGTGTGAGATTGTTTTAATTATTTTACTTGTTTTATTTTGCTTTTTGTTTGCTTTGTTTTGGTTTGTTTTTTACTCCTCTTTTCCCTCGCCTTCCTCGATACCATTTGTTATTTGTAGTTTGTATTAATCTCCAGGTACTGGTTGCCGGCATTTCTTGGGATTAGTGACTGTTCTATTGGAGTTTTCTCCTGACATCTATATATTGTTCCCCTTTTCTCTCTTATCCTCTTTCTTTTCTCTCTAATTTTTTTCTCTTTCCCTTTTCTTCTTCTTCTTCTCTTTTTTATTTTTTTATTTTATTATATTTTTTGTTCATTAATTTATATATTTTTTCTTCCTCTCCCAATTCAATTTTGGCACTTATTTCTTTTCTTTTTTACTCATTTTCCTCTTTTTCTTTCTCTACATACCCCTAATTTGTCTTTCATTGCTGGTCACCTTATTTGGGATTATTAAAATTGTGAATAAATTTTTGTTCAGTGCCCTGTGTGTTATACCTGGTCATGTTGTAGTTTGTGACTTTGAATCAATGTAGGAAAGAGGATTGCATAACCAGACACCCGGAAAAGAAAGACCATGGGCAGAAGAAGAAACGGCCTGCATATGACAAAAAGGCAGACATCATCACAAAAGGAAGTAAACAAAATAGAAGAAGAAATAAGCCTGCCAGAGAAAGAGTTCAGAGAAATGATCATAAGGTGGATGAAAAGAATGGAAGACAAAATGAACAATGTGACTAAGAGCCAAGAGGAAAGAAAGAAGACCCAAGAGGAAATGAAGAAAGCAAGAAGAAATGCAGAAGAACCTAAAAGAATTGCAGAATAATCAAGAAGAAATGAAAAATGACATCACTGCTATAAAAATCTCAATAAAAAACATCAAAAGTAGACTAGAAGAAGCAGAGGACTGCATCAGTGAGTTAGAAGACATGGTAGGAAAAAATACTCAAGTGCAGTAGCTTCTAGAAAAAAAATTAAAAAGCAAGAGGAGAGCCTAAGGGAACTTTGGGATAACACAAAACAAAACAACATCTGCATAATTGGGGTTCCAGAAAGAGTGGAAAGTGAGCGAGCATTAGAGAACTTGTTTGAAGAAATAATGACAAAATATTTCTCCAATATAGGAAAGAAAAAACCCACACAATTCCAAGAAGCTCATAGACTCCAAAGCAGATTGAACCCCAAAAAACCGACACCAAGGCACATTATAATTAAATTGGCAAACACCAACCACACAGAGAGAAAAAGAACTTTGCCTACAAAGGAACCCCCATAAGAGTAACTGCTGATTTTTCAACAGAAACTAATCAGGTCAGAAGGGAATGGAATGAAATATACATGTCGTGCAAAGGAAGGGTCTGAATCCAAGAATACTGTACCCTGCAAGGCTTTCAATCAAAATTGAAGGTGAAATCAGAAGCTTCACAGACAAAAAAGCACTAAGGGGATATATTATTGCCAAACCAGCAATGCATGAAATGTTAAAGGGTCTGCTGTAATAAAAAGAAAGAGGAAGCGAAGAAGTAACTCTGGGGTAAAGTCTAAAAATGGTGACAGATAAGTGCCTACCAATAATAACTTTAAATGTAAATGGATTAAATGCTCCAATCAAAAGACAGAGGGTAACTGATTGGATAAGAAAACATGATCCAAATATTTGCTGTCTACAAGAAACCCAACTCAGGGAAAGAGATGCACAGATTGAGGGTGAAGGGATGGAAGATGGTATTTCAGGCAAATGGGAATGAAAAAAGAGCTGGGGTTGCAATGCTTATATCTGACAAATTAGATATCAAAGTGAAGGATATAACAAGAGATAAAGAAGGCCACTTCATAATACTAAAGGGAACAATCCAACAAGAAGAAATAACTCTGGTAAACATATACACAACCAATATAGGTGCACCTAAATACATAAAGGAACTCCTGGAGGATATTAAGGGAGAGATTGATAGCAATACAATCATAGTAGGAGACTTTAATACCCCACTGTCATCACTGGACAAATCCTCTAAACAGAAAATCAGCAAAGAAACATTAATCCTAAATGACTCACTAGACTAGATGGAATTAATTGACATCTTCAGAACATTTCACCCCGAAGCCACAGAATATACATTCTTCTCCAGTGTACATGGGTCATTTTCAAAGATAGATCATGTTGGGTCATAAGAAAAGTCTCTTCAAGTCCAAGAAGATAGAAATTATATCAAGCACTTTATCAGACCACAGTGGCATAAAACTGGAAATCAACTATAATAAAAACAATAGAAATAAATAAAAAAAACATGGAGACTAAACAGCATGTTATTAAACAATGACTGGGTAACCAAAGAGATCAAGGAAGAAATAAAAAAACATCATGGCAACAGATGACAATGACAACACAACAATACAAAATTTATGGGACACAATGAAAGCAGTCTTGAGAGGGAAGTTCATAGCCCTACAAGCCTACTGCAATAAAAACAGGAAACAATGGTAATAAATTACCTAATCCTACAACTCAAAGAGCTAGAAATAGAGCAACAAGAAAAGCCCAGTGTAAGCAGAAGGAAGGAAATAGTAAAGATCAGAGCAGAGATAAACAACATGCAGACCAAAGAAACAATTCAAAAGATCAACAAAACCAAGAGCTGGTTCTTTGAAAGGATAAACAAGATTGATGGACCTCTAGCCAGGCTCACCAAGAAGCAAAGTGAAAAGACCCAAATAAACAAAATCAGAAATGTAAGAGGAGAAATAACCACAGTCTCCACCAAAATACAAAGGATTGTTAAAGAATACTAGGAACAACTCTATTCCAACAAATCGTACAACCTGCAAGACATGGACATATTCCTAGAAAATTACAACCTTCCAAAACTCAATCAGGAAGAATCTAAACATCTCAATAGTCCAATAACTATGGAAGAAATTGAAGCAGTCATCCAAAAGCTACCAGTAAATAAAAGCCTGGGACCAGATGGCTACATAGGAGAGTTTTACCAAACATTCAAAGAAGAATTAAAACCTATCATCCTCAGACTATTCAAAAACATTCAAGAGGAAGGAACACTTCCAAACACCTTCTATGAAGCCAGCATCACCCTAATACCAAAACCAGATAAAGACAACACAATGAAAGAGAATTATAGGCCAATATCTCTCATGAACATAGATCCTCAACAAAATTCTAGTAAATCAGATCCAGGAGTACATCAGAAAGATTGCACACCATGACCAAGTAGAATCCATCCCAGGAATGAAGGAATGGTACAATATCCACAAATGAATAAATGTGATATATCACAGAAACAAATTGAGAGATAAAAATCACAGTCATATCAATTGATGCAGAAAAAGCATTTGACAAAATCCAACACCCTTTCTTGATAAAAAACTCTCAGCAAAGTGGGAATAGAAGGATCGTACCTCAACATCATAAAAGCCATGTATGATAAACCCACAGCTAACATCATACTCAATGGGGAAAAAACTAAAACAATTTCACCTAAGAACAGGAACAAGACAGGGATGCCCACTCTCACCTCTCCTGTTGGACATAGTACTGAAAATATTAGCCATTACAATTAGACAAGACAAAGAAATAAAAGGCATCCAAATTGGTAAAGAAGAAGTAAATCTGTCCTTATTGCAGATGACACGATACTGTACATAAAAAAAAAAACTGAAAAACTCCATCCCCAAACTAATTGACTTAATAAATGAATTAGGCAATGTAGCAGGATACAAAATTAATGCCAAGAAATCTGTGGCATTTCTATACACTAATAGTGAAATTACAGAAAGAGAGACTGAAAAAGCAATCCCATTTACCATCACACCAAAAAAAATAAGATACCTAGGAATAAACCTAACTAAAGAGGTAAAAGACCTATATGGAGAAAACTACAGGACACTGAAAAAAGAGATAGAGGAAGACGTTAACAGATGGAAGAGTATACCATGCTCATGGATTTGGAGAAACAACATCATTAAAATGTCCATACTACCCAAAGCAATCTATAGATTCAATGCACTCTCTACCCATTAAAATACCAAAGACATATTTCACAGACCTGGAAAGAATTCTTCATAGATTCATCTGGAACAAAAAAAGACCACGAATAGCCACAGCAATTCTAAGAAAGAAGAATAAAGTAGGTGGGATCTCAATGCCAGATTTCCAAGAAACTGTTCTCAAAACTGCCTGGTTCTGGCATAAGAACGGACATATAGACCAATGGAATAGAATAGAGAACCCAGATATCAACCCAAACCACTATGCTCAACTAATATTTGACAAAGGATACATGAACATATAATGGACCCAAGATAGCCTCTTCAATAAATGGTGTTGGGAAAATTGGACAGATACATGCAAAAAAGATGAAGCTGGACACCTACTTACACCAAATAAAAAAATAAACTCAAAATGGCTACAGGACTTAAACATTAGAAGGGAAACAAAAAAATACTAGAGGAATCCACAGGCACCATAATCTCAGACATATACCAAAAGAACTTCTTCACTGATACTGCTCCAAAGGCATTGGAAGCTAAAGGGAAAATAAACAAATCGGACTACATCAAAATAAAAAGCTTTTGCACAGCAAAAGAAACCATCAACAAAAATACAAGGAAGATCACTGTATGGGAGGACATAATTGAAATGTTATCACTGATAAAGGTTTAATCTCCAACATCTACAGCCAACTTATACAACTTTATAAAAGGAAAATAAACGATCCAATAAAAAAAATGGGCAACAGACCTAAATAGAACCTTTTTGAAAGACGACAGAAGGAAGGCCAAGAGACACATGAAAACATGTTCAAAGTCATTAATCATCCGAGAGATGCAAATCAAAACGACAATGCGATACCATCTTACACCTGTCAGAATGGCAATCATCAACAAATCAACAAAGAACAAGTGTTGGCGAGTATGCGGAGAAAAAGGAACCCTTGTACACTGTTGGTGGGAATGCAGATGGGTGCAGCTACTGTGGAGAACAGTATGGAGTTTCCTCAAAAAACTAAAAATGGATCCTCCATTTGACCCTGTAATCCCACTCTTAGGAATTTATCCTAAGAAATCACAAACACCAATCAGAAAGGATTTATGCACCCTTATGTTCATAGCAGCTCAATTTACAATAGCTACAATTTGGAAACAGCCTAGGTGCCCGTCAGCAGATGAGTGGATCAGAAAACTGTGGTACATCTACACAATGGAATACTATGCTGCCATTAAAAAGAAGGAATTCTTACCATTTGCAGCATCTGGGGTGGAACTGGAGAGCCTTATGCTTAGTGAAATAAGCCAGTCAATGAGGGAGAAGCATCACATAATCTGACTCATTTGTGGATAATAAAGAACATTGTAAACTGATGAACAAAAGATAGATACAGAGGCAGTAAAGCATCAAACAAACTGTCAAATTATACAGGAATTTTAAGGAGAGGTGAGGTAGATAAGAGATCAATCAAAGGACTTGTATGGATGAATATAAGCATAACCAATGAACATAGACACTGGGGGGTCAGGGTGTGCCTGGGAGGGAGTGGGCGCAATGGGGAAATATTTATACATGTAACACAATAAAAAATAACAAAGAACATTTTTTTTAAATGAACCAGAAAAAAAAGTGATGATATCCAGCTTAAAATTTACTGATTAATCTTCCATTCAACATATGAAAATTATGAAAAGCTCCAAAGAAATTATGTTTTCAGAATCTTTAATGAAGACATAAAATTTGGGTTGGGGTGAGGTCCTTTAGAAGTAAGGGGTGGAGAACCTTTTTCCTGCCAAGGGCCATTTGAGTATTTATAACATCATTCACAGGCCATACAAAATTATCAACTTAAAACTTAGCCTGCTGTATTTGATCAAACATTTAATTAACTCACCTCTATTGCCATGGCAGGGCCAGACCCAATGATTTCTTGAGCCTTATATGGCCTGAGGGATGAATATTCATCACCGTTGCTTTAGATAAATAGTTTTCTGAAACCTCAAGAAGTTTAAACCTCTTTACTATATCTAATTTCTTCCTATTTCCTCAATGATTTTGTAATTGAATTTTAAATTATATCAAATAAATGGGACTTCAATAATATTTCTGGTGTTATTAACACACATGCAAACATTGATAAAAAAGATGCCATGTACAAAAAATTTCATACCGATTAGTTTATTATTAGTATGTGCATATTTTATTGAAACCATCAGGAAATCAAACAAGAAATAGCAGCTTTTATCAGAAACAAAATTAAAATGATTTATTTTAATCAGGTTACAAATATTTTTAGTATATTCACTACTCCTGCCTTTTCACTCATTTTAAAATAAATCCTAAAACAATAGTTTTACATTTGATTTTTATAATGGATGGATTATTTTAATTATAGTTTCTTATATTTAATTATAGTTTCTTATACACACACACACACACACACACACACACACACACACACATTATTTTACATTGTTCTGATTTTTAAAATCTTTTATGGATCCCAATTTCCTCTGAATACCATCTATAAAATCTTTTATAAAAATTTGTATTTCTTGATTTTAGAGAGAAAGGACAGAAGAGAGAGAGAGAAACATAACTTTGTTGTACCACTTATTTATGCATTCATTGATTTCTTCTTCTACGTACCCTGACCAGGATCAAACCCATAGTCTTCGGGTATTGGGGATGATGCTTAACCAACTGAGCTACCCTGCTAGGGCATCATCTGAATTCTCAAATGTGACCCTGGGATCTTCAATACTACATTGGGAAAAATACTTTTCATGTTTAGAGACCAAAAAGTCTAAAAAGAAGAGAGATGAAAATTTCTTTATAGGTATAAGAAAGGAATGTATCAGAAAGTACCCTAAATGACACAATTTTCAGTCTACAGTGGGAAAGGAAATTATCAGCCATACTAAAGCAATATTTTAAAATATAAAACTGTTAATATATGTCTGATGTGTATCACCTTTAGATTACCCATGACCATGCTTAGCTGGAACCTCTCAGATTATGCAACTAATTTTGTAAGTAACAGATTATACAGCATTACCTCTTTCTTTAATAATAATGATAATAAAACATGTCATTGAAAAAAATTATAAGAAAAAGTTAGAGCTCTTTCCTCCCCCAAAATAGACATGTAATCTAAATTTAAAGTCTTAACTCCAACTTTGCCTTTTACCTTCATTGTGACTCCTGAAGGGGAACTATCCTCTCTGGCCAAGGTTAATTCATAGGTGTCCCTCTAAGAAATAATAATACCTATCTTTTTTTAAAAAAAATAAATTTTGTTGATTTTTTACCAAGAGGAAGGGAGAGAGATAGAGTCAGAAACATCGATGAGAGAGAGATATATTGATCAGCCACCTGCTGCACAACCCACAAAGGGTACGTGCCCACAACCAAGGTCTGTGCCCTTGACCGGAATCGAACCTGGGCCCTTCCAGTCCACAGGCTGATGCTCTATCCACTAAGCCAAACCGGTTTCCAAAATAATACCTGTCTTATAATATTGCTAGACAGATTAAATGAATTAATCTTGGAGAACTATTTAGAATAGTCCCTAACATATAGTAAGCACCATGCAATTTACTTTAAAAATATGTTTCAAATGATATTATATTTAACTTAGGGATACAGAGGAATTTCTAAATGTAAATTTATCTTTAAAAATAAATTATATTTAAGTGGATATTAAAAACCATACTGATAAGAGCAGTACTATTTTGTTTACTCAAGTGATATACTGAGAAGTTTATTCTGTATTTTGCCCTAGCATTTAACTAAAGAATGTTTTTGAACCCTACGTTACCCATGATTTTTATTGATTAAATTCATTGACTGGTTAATACCCTAGGTAAATAAAGATACAATACTTAGACAAGTAATAATTTTTAATAGAAAACCAGAAGACACCTTCTCTTAGAAGGATTATTCCATTTTAGAACAGAAACTTCACTATCAGTTTCAGCTATTTATACATTTGATCATTCCTTACCTGTCAAAAAACTTAAGCAATTATACAGCTGTGAGTTGAAGCTTTTATATTGAGAAAGCCATTTTTTTTTCTATTTCTATCCAATGGCAGACATAGAACCATGCCATCTACAATCTATGATTTAGATCTGCTGAATTATATGGAGATTATTTAGAGCCAAGTTATACCACATTTTCAGAAATAGTAAATCCTGGAGAGGTGGCCAGTAAATGGAAATATACCAGATGGTATTTTGGTTTTTAATAGCATCATTTAACTTAAGATGAAAATTGTTATTTCACACTAGAGAGAATTTCTTATTTTAATTTGGCCTTTCCAAAAAGGTGAGAAGTTTCATTAACGATATTCCTTAGTTCATTAATTAATTGATAAGCAAATTGTAATAAAGTGCTTAGAGGAGTGGTCATCATTAGGAATTTCTTTAGAGCCAATATTTCAGGAAGAACAAACTATCAAAGAAAGAATATTCTTACATAGTGTCTAATGTGCACTGAGTGTAAGGCCAGAGGAAGTTTATATTTCTCAGAAGCTATGAGAAAACATTTTAAATCTCAAGATAATTTGCTACTTAAAGCGTGATTCCTCTGAATTTTATAAAGGGTTTAATAGTGCACAAGAGATTTAGATAATTGTTTTAATGGGCAAATTTATATTAAATATTCATACATAGTTTTATTTATAATTTTAATATTGTGAATGAAGAAATCTTTTAAAATAGTAATTGGAAATATTAGTTTCCTCACTTCCCTTTTTTTAAAAATGTATCTCTTTCAACAGTAGATTTTGGGAATATTGCTGTGTTTTGCCCAACATATTCCTGACCCACTTTTCAACTCCACTCTCACTCCTGCCATACACAGAAAATTTCAGTTGTTAGAGAGCTAGAGTGATGTCCTTCTTATTTTGTTTGTCTCCCCCACCTGTCCTCCTCCTCCTCCTTCTTCTCCTCCTCCTTTTTCTCCTCCTCCTTCTTCTTCAAGATTTTGGCCTTTAATCCGAAAAAGTGTTGATTGAATGTGTACAGCAGAGAGCAGGTGCCATGGAGCCACCAATAAAAATGAATACTCTGAAATAAAGTTCAAAGAGTAAAAATCATAACCTCCAGTCCTTCCCTTCGGCAACTAGAGCATAGGCACAGAACAAGTGATGATCCCCAATGAGCAAAGAGGAAGCTGGGGAGAACAGCAGAGGCTCCTGAGATACTGCTTGGAGGGAGAGTCCTTTTTTGTAATGGGATGTGCAAAGCCTGCCAGTTCCCTCTAGGGACCTCACAACCATTGCTAAGGCTAAAGGAAAAAAGACAAAATTCAATCTTAGGTCCTGTGGGCTCAGAATAAAAGGCTTGGGGACAGGGGTTTGGACAACCAAATCTGTTAGTCCCGCCCTGGCATTCTTGTTGTCACTGTTGCCATTTTCTTCAGCCCCATCAGTAGAAAGCATCTCCTTCAGTTTCCACTTGCCACTCTCTGGTTGAAACTCTGCCGTGTTTCGGGCATGAAGCAAATGATAACGTAGGTTATGTTGTCACACCCTATACCATCCCTAGAAGTGTCTGGTGCCAGGCCCTGATCCAGCAGCTCTTCCACGAATGACAATAACTAAAGTTCCCCATTCTCATCACACTGGCTAATCTTTGGTTGAATAAATTACAAGTCCTCGGGTTACATCAAAGATCTATTCCTGTGGCGTGATATAAGGCGATTTTTTTTGCAAGTCAGAACTCAACTACATAAGCATCTACATTACTTACATGGAGTATGCACAGATCACTAATGAAGTGAAACAGTAAAAAAAAAATTAAAGAAAGATAATTCCTGACCTTCACTCATGGTAAATAAATAATAAAAATATAAAGCACATGTGTATATACGTCAAAATGACAGAACTATTTTTTTATATATAAGTAAATGGGAGATGGTGATGTAACCAAGAAATGATGTACATTGAGTCTGATGTAACCCGAGTACCGCCTGTGTATAACTTTCGGGCTGCTTGTCACATTCCAGATGCCTTCACAGGCAGTGACCATGAACTTGTGGTTATCAGCAAGAGTCAGTACCTTGATGTCTGGAAAGGCTAAAACCATCTGTTCCTCAGAAGGCAAGTATTGCTTCTCTTGCAGAAGAGATCTCAACCCAATAAACAACCTTTATCTGAAAAAGCATAGTAAAACATCTCCAAGCATATAAAGTCTCTAAAAATTGCCTAAAGGTATATAGCAAATGGGAAAACCTTCATTCAAAAAAAGAAATCTACTAAATCTAAGCAAGAAGCAAGAGTTTGTGTTGTTGAAGCCATGCATGGATCCCCATATAAATTTTTCCATTTCAGAAAACTATTTCTAACCCTCTACTCCAGATAGGTGAATTAAAGAATGCAGAGCATTCTCTCTCTGCAGGTCTCAATCTTAGGTTACATATTCATCCCAGGTGACTAGAGAGGCTAAGCCACTGGGCTCTATATGTCATCTACTATACAAGGCCACTCTACAAATTCTAGAAGACATTGTAGCTCTACCTAATATGTAGAAACAAACACAGGGAGGCAGCCAAAATGTGGAGACAAAGAAATTTGTTACAAATGAAAGGAAAGAATAAATCTCCAGAAAGAAAAAAAAAAAACACACAACTAAATGAAATGGAGGCAAGCAAATTACTAGACACAGAGTTCAAGACAATGGTTATAAGGTTATTCAAAGATCTCAATGAGATCTTTAAGAACTTAGTGAGACTTTCAAGGATCTTAGTGACAATTTTGAGAACATTAGTGAGAACATCAATGACATGAAAAAGAACCAGTTCAGAAATTAAGCATAAACTAACTGACATAAAGACTAATTTACATGGAGTTAATTATGGAGTAGAAGATTCTGAGAATCAAATCAATGTTTTGGAATATAAGAAAGCAAAAACAACCAATCAAAAGAGCAAAAAGAAAAAAAAAATCAGAATATAAAAAGATCATGTTTGGAGCCTCTGGGACAACCTCAAACTTACCAACATTGACATTATGGGGTATTAAAAGGGGAAGAGAGAGAAAGCAAAATATTGAAAACTTATTTGAAGAAATAATGAGAGAAAAATCCCCCTACATAGTGAAAGCAATAGATTTACAAATGCAGGAAACATAGGGAATCCCAAAAGAGATGAACCCCAAAAGGCCCACATCAAGACACTTCGTAATTAAAATGCCAAGGGTAAAATACAAAGATAATCTTAAAAACAGCAAGGGTAGATAGTTACCTACAAGAGAATACCCATATTACTGTTAGCTGATCTCTTAACAGAAACTTTGCAGACCGGAGGGAGTGGCTATAAATATTTAAAGTTATGAATAGTAAGACCTACAACCAAGATTACTCTA
Source organism: Lasiurus borealis (assembly GCA_004026805.1). Classification (NCBI taxonomy): domain Eukaryota; kingdom Metazoa; phylum Chordata; class Mammalia; order Chiroptera; family Vespertilionidae; genus Lasiurus; species Lasiurus borealis. The sequence continues at coordinate 265 of PVJN01022733.1, read as the reverse complement.
CCTAGAAAACTATCATTTAGAATTGAACTTCAGATAAAGAGCTTCACAGACAAGAAAAAGTGAAAATGGTTCATCATCAACAAGCCAAAATTACATGGAATGTTGAAGGATATTCTTTAAGAAGAGGAAGAGGGAGGAGGAGGAGAAAAAGAAGAAGAAAGAAGGAGAAGAAGAAGAAGAAGAAGAAGAAGAAGAAGAAGAAGAAGAAGAAGAAGAAGAAGAAGAAGAAGGAGGAGGAGGAGGAGGAGGAGGAGGAGGAAGAGGA